>JAFVLL020006432.1:73933-109070 GCA_021397915.2 Tor tambroides | reverse complement strand
GATGATGCATGTACAATTCAGCAAACAATGTTGAGTTGGAAATATTTTTTATGCAATTTTATGTAAAAAAAAATGTTGTAATTTATGAGTATAATGCAAAAAAAAAATTTGCTGGTTTTTAAACATCTCTTCCATCACACTAGAAAAGACATTTGCACTGTTTGCAGTATACATGCTATAGTGAGAGTAATATTATATGGAATATGCTATTCCAAACACTCCCACAGTCAATTTTCACTATGGTGTAGTACTAGCGCCACCTGTTGGCAAAGGTCTGTAACTATCAGCGTCTAGTTCATGTTCACTTTTCAAATCACTGACTTTTGAAAACATTTTATATTTGAAAATACCTTAAATCCCATACTTTGTTCTTTACTTTTGTGAACTAAAACTAATTTCAGTCAGTTTAGTCTTCCTACATTATTTTAAGGATCCTGAATTTGGATAGGAGCATTCAGAAACACAAATTACAAAATAGAATAATTGTACGACAAGTAAAATAAGGGATACAATAATGGCAAAAAAAAAAAAAAAAAAGTATATATTTTTGATACAATAGTATACCTTTTTAATGCATCTGGGCCACTTAAGTCATTTTTATGGAGTGGGAATAAATTATATTTGTGATACTCATAAAAATACAGTATCTAACCCTAAACATGCAGTTACTTCTAAATTGACATTATTCTAACTTGCTCTAAGGATAGTTAGGTTTCTAGTTGGCTGGAAACGCCTAGAAAACTGATTTGTGGTCTAAGTGTGCTTTTATATTTAATATTTATCCTTTTTTTTCTTGAGCAGCAGTGGAGAGCTTTTGATAACATTAAAACAACACCAATATGCGAATAAGTCTTCCAGTTTCACAAAGTTTATTTCCAACAAATATTAAAGTTTAAAATTCTTGCTCAAGAACGATTGCACAGCCCCAAAAAACAAAATATCTCTATCAATAAGTGCAGTAAAGCAGAGCGTTGAGACCATGTCAAGCAAAACACAGTAGAAAGAACTGTACAGCGTTTGTATGAAACACAGCTCTGAATATGTAATAAATGTTCGTGCATCATTCAGTCCGAAGTTAACAAAAGTGCAGTGAACTACACAGCTACACCGACCGCTTCCTCCTTATAGTCTTCCTTTTTTTTTTTTAGACAGTTCCAACAACTTTGCGTATCTCTTTTTGTCCTGCAGTCCAGGAAGATGATGTAATGTGATCTTATTTGACTGATTGAGTACAGCATCTCGCCCCGCCAAAGTCAGGATCTCGGCCACAAGGAACTCCAGCACACCTGTGAGAAACACCGCTGCTTCCTTGTCGATTGCCCTCGGGAGCTTTCCGTCCATGACGGGAAACACGAGACCTGCTCGTGAAGACAGATCTGTGACGGGTTTCGTCGTCTTCTTCTTCTTCTTCTTCTTCTGCTTCTTCTTCTTCATAGTCAGCGAAACACCGTCTTTAACCAAAACACAAGTAGTGTAAGTCATCTGGGCGATTTTTGGGTTGTTGTTTTTTTTTGTTTGTTTTTTTTTTTGCAGACTTCTGCTTCCACAAACAAATGTTCGTCTTTGGATCGGTCTCGAATCGATGTGCTGCCCTCCACAGGAGCGGAATATAAAGTGCTTTTAATTAGTACTAATTACTACTCAAATACTACTACTACTACTGAAGTAGGCCTACATTTAGAACACTGTCCCCCGGTTTCACAGACAAGGCTTAAGCCTAGTCCCAGACTAAAATGTAAGTGTGAGCTGTTTAAACTGTCAGAAACTTGCATTGACTGATCTTAAAATAGATCAGTGGCCTTGTTTTGTCTCAAGATGCACACCAGTAATGTTTTTTTTCTAAGTCACGTTTATAAAATTACTAAAAACTCCTATTTGAACTATGGCCTAATAGTGGCTTAGCTTAAACCCTGTCTGTGAAACCAGGCCTTAGTGTCATACTACAACGGTGGAATACTGATTATCATATCATATGATTTTGAATTGTTCCTGCCTAGACTAGTTCTGTGACTGTAATTTTTAAATGTAAAAATATTAATGTAGTTAAAGTTACTTGACTCTAACATTTTTGTCTGCAATGTAAATACACAAAGTCATTTGAATTTTTTAAGCCAGTTATGTATTATAGTTTTAGTTGCCAACAGGTTGCTATAAACTGCAAGGATGTCAGTTTAGATCAGATGTAAGATTTCGTTTTGCTACCACAGAGTAGAATATGACCAAGTTCTATTAGCAAGAGCACAAATGAAATAACTTTTTGTCTTGACATAAGTCTCAACAGCTTGTGGGTAGTGTGGTTATGTCCCCAGCCTGCTCTCCTCATGTTGCTGCAACCCTTTTCAGTTGATGTTGTAAGTGAGAATGTTTTCTGTGGTGCTATATGGTTAACATTTGTGAAGAAATGCTTCCCCATGCCATTTCTGTCACACAAAATCAAGCCAGGTTAGCAGACACTGGCATGCTGGGGAAGCTGAAGCATTTAAAGCATAACGACTGAGAGTGATTTGTCTTTATTGATATGTTTTGTGTTGACAAGTCAGAACTTTAATTTGGACCTTTTTATATATAAAATATTTTCCCTATTGGTTGTGTATTCACACTCACCATTTAGGAAGTAAAACAAGGCTAATAATGAACTGATGAAACAAAGTTAATTTATTTATTTCACTTTGCTAAAAGCATACACAAAAAAATAACTGTCACACCATGGACTACAGAATATTTTTGTTGCAATCTAACAACAAAACCAAAAACAACAAATATCACCATACAGTACATGAAAGAAATAAGTCATTGCATGAGCACTGCTTTGTGCTTTAAACAATGCACAATTCAAAGACTAAGTATAACTGCACTCCTAATTTTGCATAGCTAACAGTCATAGTCATCTTATTAATAAAAACAAAACACCACCAACAACAGAAAAGGACAACTACTTAAACGATACAGTAAGAATCAATTTTTAAAAAGACAATGGAAAATAGCAGTTTTACAGTTTGCATTTTATAGGCTTTTTTTAGCTATCATATTATATGTGCATTTATACGCAACTGCATTCATAATAAAAAAAAAACAGCTATATGAAAGGAAAAAAAAATAATGCATCATTAGCAATAGTTTCAGACAGGGAAAAGAATATGGCCAGAGAAATAGCTGGATCTGCCTATACCATTAGCACCCCGAGAAGCCTCTATCCACACACGGTCTCCTCTCTGCAGGTTCAGAACTACGCTCCCTTCTGCTAATAATCGTGTATTAAGGTTCATTGTTTCAGCAGTTAACTGTACAGCATCATTTTTCTTTAAGGTAACAGTACCCAAAGTCCGAGTTCCTCGGCATGAGAACTGGAATTCATATACACCAGGTATCTGGCAGAAGAACTGCCCTGATGTTTGGTTATAATGGTTCTGTCCATTGTAAAGGACCTGATTAAACACAACAACCTTAGCAGTGGCAGGAAGGATGTTTCCAACAGAAGCAAAGAAGGCAGACTGTTGTCCTGTGGTATTAATGGGAGGTCCTGGAGGTCCAGGGGGGCCTACTACACCTCGTGGACCTGAGAAAATTAAAAATTAGAATAAATGATAAAAGATCTTTAAGTGATATTTAAGCAATATTTAGAGGGCATGTTTGATGTATGACTGGCTTACCAGGTTCCCCTGGAGGTCCTCTGGGTCCGGGAGGCCCTTGGAAGGAATCTGTATCTGAGGGGTAATGAATAGATGTTTTATGATTGTACTATAAGCCTAATTGTTTCCAATCACAGTTTTAAATGTAAAAGAGGCCCCAAACCCAAGCAAAACCACTTGAAGCAAGCAAAAGGCTGAAGGAAGGTCTAAACAGCTTACAAAGGTTTGGTGCAGTTCGAATGCTGTCATGAAACACTGCATGATATTCGTGACTTTTAAATTCATTAATCTATGTCACTGCACCAATCCAGTGTACAGCAAAGTAGATCAAAGAAGATAATTAAGCTGTGTCCAGTTTAGAGGTTTGCAGTGAACTGATTGCAATTTTAAACTCAATTATAGGTCATATACAAAACAAAATCACTTGCTCTTTTTGCTTGCATTTAGGAGAAAAACACTTGTCTAACCTCATTTCCAATGTCTGAAATGTGGATGCCACCATTACCTGAAAGGTCAAATGCCGAATTACAGGTGAGCCAAATTGTGGTGACCATGCGGACAGATTGTAATTTTTCTTCAATACATGATATGTGCTTATACTACCAAAATTAAGTACTGTCCAAGCACATATGAAGCTAGTAAGAAGCTTAGGCAGAAATTTGCAGTCACAGGAAGATTTATGTATGACTGTGTGGCATATATGCATTTAAGAGCTCTTTTGCTCTGGCACCTTACCGGTTTCAGTCCAAGGGGAGAGGTCAAAGGCTGGGATGTCCCCACAGTTAACAAAATTAGTAGGACTCTTGAAGCGGAAAGGATCACAGGGAACTCTGAGGATTCCGGTGTTGTCACAGATGATGCGGGCTAGCGACACAGAGGCCAGTGAGGCTTTTTGTTTGGTGGTGAACACTCCATGGTTCTCCCACCATAACCTGAACACACCATGACACTTGGCATTAACACCTCTCAAACACATACTAGTCTCAGACTAAATCACGGGTATCCTGTCCTGCTCCTGGCCCAGCGTCCTGCAGAGATTAGTTCCAACCTTCCCTTACACACCTGCCTGGAAGTTTCCTGAAGACTTGATTAGCTGGTTCAGGTGTGGTTAATTAGGGCAGTGGGGTTGGAGCTGAACTCTGCAGGATAGTGGCCCTCCAGGAGAAGGATTGGACTAAATGCACAGAAATATGTACCTATCCCCCTGGCGAATGCGCTGGAACTGTGTAGAGATGAGACAGGCAAAAAGAGGACCGACACGAGCACCAGGAGCAAAAGGCTCAGCAATGCCTCCCAACCAAATATCAATGTTCTCAGGGGTGCCATAAAGCTCAAGCAACTTGCGAGCCAATTCAGTGTTATTCATCACCACAGCCAATTCTTGCTCGTTCCGAGGGGCAGACAGTCCACAGAACCGACGCCATGAGTTATAGCCTTATAAGGAAGAATAACAGATGGATACTCAGTAAGTCTTCTTCCAAAAACACATGGAGTGATAATGTAGCGTTAAGTCGGGTTGGCTTCCCATGGTTGGGTTTAAAGCAGGGAGTCCAAACTTGGTCCTGGAGCACCAGAGTTTAGCTCCAACTTGCCTCAACACACCTGCATGGAAGTTTCTAGTATGCCTAGCAAGACCTTGATTAGCTGGTTCAGGTGTGTTTAATTGGGGTTGGAGCTAAACTCTACAGGGCTGTGGCCCTCCAGGAGCAGGATTGGTCACCCCTGGTTTAAAGAGTTCTGAAATGGAGGAGTCCAGAATATTTACCTGGTATACCATGGTCACGGCTTCTCTGCATGTTGAGGGCGGCCAAGTCCAAAGCAATGTGGGATGTAAAAGCAAACAGCCTCTCTCTAAGAGCATCCACCAACATGTGGTCCTGTGTGTTCAGTTTTGCTGGTCGACCAATCAGTCCACGAAGCAGAGGATCAATTCCGCCTAAGCAAGAAGAAAAGCAGAAGTAAAATAAGATTGAAAGAGAACAATTGTAGCATATGCAAGACTCTTTAGTTATTCTGAAGCAAGCATCACAAACTCACCCTCAAAGATCACCCTCCAAGGAGAAAAGAAGGCCTCGTAAAGGGGCACGCTTGGAAACTGAGGATGGTTCTGGTAATTTTCATCAAGACGAAATATCATGGGTGGGACGGTCACGTGGGCAAAACGGAAAGCTGCAGTGGCAAAGACATTCGCAATGGTGGGGTCCACATTCTCATCATAACCTGGATATATTCCGAGGTGTCTATTATAAGCATCAGGGCCCACAATATGCAGCAAGTATTCCTTAATCACCAAGATCTAAAAGAGAAAGGAGAGGTTGATCATGCATATATATATATATATATATATATATATATATATATATATATATATGTATATATATTTATACATATATGTTGTACTCCACATGTTACTGCTTATGCTTGATGCAGTTTCCATTAGGTGTCTTTACCTGGTTGTAGGCACCCACAATTTTTCTTGCCTCTTGATAGAGGGTTTCACTACTCCAGGTAGGGTTGAGCACATGGAGGGCACGAGCCAATCTATTGTGCTCCCTCACAAAAAGTGTGTGTATTGAGGTGAGTGCTGTGTTTTCATCAACACGAACATCCCCTACACACATTGAGAGTTCATTAGCATTTGCCACATGGAGTTGTGAAAATAATAGACATATACCATACATTTTAGATCAGGGATCTCCAACACTGCTCCTGAAGAGTAGGCTACCATCCTGCAGACTTCAGTTCCAACCCTGGTGGATTAGCTGGTTCAGGTGTGTTTGATTGGGATTGGAGCTGAAATCTGCAGAACGGTGGCTCTCCAGGAGAAGGGTTGGAGACCCCTGTTCTAGACTATGAATATGCCTGATAATTGCATTATGAAGGCATAAGTTACTGACCTGCAGTGAAGCAAGGCACCTCTGTAAGGGTGGTGTCATTGAGGGTTTTCCTGCGTGTGGAACACATGTTGCTTTTTACACTGGTAAAAGGCAAAAGCTCTCGTCCATTGTCAAGGAACTGATCATTGACACGTAGAAGACCACCATCATTGGTCAGGTTTCGAAGTTCCTTTGCTAGCCCATCCTCGGACCCGTAAACCTGTCCACCATCTAGGAAAGCTGTTAGAACATTGATCTGTTCCCGAACTTTGGGGTTCCCACCAAACATATAGGCAGTGTTCCCGGAACCACAGGTGGGTGATGAACGGAAGACAGGGAGACAGGTGCCAGGCCTCAGGCGTTGATCTCCTGGAGGGGCCTGTGTTCAGACATTAAATATAGCATGAAAGACTGTTATTATACAAGAACAAGAGTGGGACAATCATTGACAGAAGGACAATCCTTGACTGACCGGAATTGGGAAGCAGGGTTCAGAGCGCTCACAACTCTCTTTGCAATTGAGGCCATTGCTGAAGGATCTGATGCTTGGTGAGGAGGGCGTGAAAGTCAGATCATGGTCAACCCATTGCCCAAAGATGGTGAGCATGAAGGTAAACTCACGATCACTCTCTATGTCAGCATCTGCAGTGCTTAGAATACGATTTGAAACCAGTCTGACCTGAAATCAAAGAGGAAGACAGAATTCAGACATTGTTAATTGATTGGTGGCCTCATTGATTGTCAAGTAAACTATTCATAATCATCTCCATCATACCAGAGGCAGTGCTGCACCATTGTGCAGTTTGTTGGGATCCCACCCTTTGGGCTGGGAGATGCCATCTTCATAGTGAGCAGACAACCAGCGGGTAAAAGCAGTGTTGGATGCACCAAGGAGTGGGTTCCTCCTGGGAATTAGAAAGTAAGATGTTTAGCTAGGCAAACACTGAGTCTTTAAAAAAAGACTGCCATGAATAAGGAGGGAAAGACTGACCGGTTGTTGCAGACACTGGTGATAGTTCGATATTTGTTTATGAGGGGTGTGGTCCTACAAGATGGGGGCCGGATTTGAGCTGCACAGCCTGTCAGACGTTCAATGGTTTTAAGCTCATCTGGAGTAAGCAGGTCTAGGAGAAAAAACATATTGACAGTCTTGAGCATGGAACATCAGACAGTGATAGATCTTATCTGAGAATTGCAAGATTTTCAACGTGCTGTCTTCATACCTGTAGCATTGATGGACCTCTTGTGTACATGATGGGCTTTCTCACTGATCAGCCTGAGTGTCTGCACCATGTAGTCTGCAGCTCTCACAGCCTCTCGTGTCTTTCTAGCTGGCTGTTTCAGAAGACGTAGCTTGTCGGAAGGCTCGATGACATCTCTGCGCACACTTGCTAAACTCCTGGAAGTGGGGAGATTTATATAAATAATTAGATTAATAACTGGCAGGACAGAACAGGGATATTGAGCAACATTCTTATAAACATTACTCACTCATCTCGAGAATACTTGTAAGCAGCATCCACGATTTTCTTTGCTTCCTCAATCGAATCTAGAATGAAATGTCTCCCAGGACTTTCTTCTTCTGCTAAAAAAAGAAAACCATATTGCCTCTAATTATGACTAATTCTAGTGAAGCCTGTAATCCCTTTTGAAGGATAACTTAATGAACTTCCCTCAGTCTAAGATATTTATTCCTTGTACTAATTTTTGTTTTATCTTTGTATTTTTTGATTAACAAAATGCAGCAATATAATAAGTGATATAATTAGTCATGAAATTGGATCACCCAAGATGGATGTTACACCAGATGAACAGCCTAAATGACTGAATGCTCAAGACTGAATTTCTTGCACCAGAAAAAGAAAGAAAAAAAAAAGATTTGCATGTGTTTTGATGTTATCTATCCTATATTGTTATTCATTAGCAGTTTAATTTTTGATTGCATGATTATTGGTAAACTTACCACCCAATGAAAGGGCAAAACAGCATCCCACCACAAAAAGAAAAGTGTGAAGATTCATCTCTGAAACACATATTGAGACATGTAGAGAATGGGCACATAAAAGACATTGTTCATGACAAATTTCATTGTTTTATGTATTTCAACAGTTGTAAATTACTCTATACTAAAGTTAAAAAAATTATATGATGAAATAACTTTTAAAATAATTAAAAAATGAACTTTTTAAATAAAATGCATGCAGTATAAAATAGCATTTTAAGCTATCTTAGCAGTTTTTAAACAAACCCATTTTACATTTTAAGTGGCACAGAAAAAATAATACCAATAGAATTAATTCTAAAATGATCTGAAAAAAATTACGATTAAAAAATACTTTGAGTGAGAATTGTCAAATAAATGTAACAATTAATTACTCTAAATACATTCTTTGCGTTTGCAATCAGATTCACAGAGTTTAACAATAAGTGCAATTAAACTTGGAGAAAATACATACATAATTTAAAGAGAAGATTCAGACATTGCATTTCTCACCTGAGTAACAGGTCTCTGTTTCTCTGGTTCTGGACTCAAGGCTCTGAGTGTGTTGTACTGAGTGGATGGAGTGGCCGTGCTTTTAAACCATCCCTCATCCTCACTCTGTCAAGCATCACTGGTGGAGTCTCAGGCGGGGCAACAGATTTACTTCCTTCTTCCTTTTTAAAAAAGTGTATTTACCATATGTGGTGTTTGTTTTATTGATTTATTTGAGGTGACAATCTGACACCGATTTACTCTTCCTTACGCTACATTACAGGAATGCAAGGACAATAGTTCTGTCATAATTTATTCACTCTAATGTCATTCCAAATCTGTATGTTTTTCTTTCTTCCATGGAACATAAAAGAAGATATTTCGGGAAATGTCTCAGTGTTTACAAATTAAGACAATGGGCACCCATGTTGTTTGGTTCCCAGTGTTCTTCAAAATATCTTTTTTTGTGAAGAAAGAAATACAGGCTTGAAACGACATGTAAATGATGACAGAATTATTTTAGTATTTGGCCAACTGGTTAATACTTTATAGCACTGCATATATACTGCAGTAGGTCTTATTATAAGCTGAATAATTCATATTATGTATTAATTAAATGATTTAAATTAAATAAATTAAATTAAAAATGAATGCATTATGAAGTTGGTATAATAGCTGACGAAGCATGATATAAAACATTTAGAAATGGTTTATAAAAATATATATGTAATATTCAAGTTAATAAAATTCATGTTGGAAAGCAAAAGTGGCCTGTGTCAAAAGTAAATAAATTATTTATTACAACTATTTTGCATATTTTAAAATAATGCACTTTCAAGTAAAAAAAAATAAAAAAAAAAATCTTCTCTCAGATTTCAGCTCTGAACATTCTCTCAAACAATAAAACAAAATTAAATAAAATGTTGTATTAAAGTTGTATTTAAAACTCATATTCATACATACACACAATTTGTATTTTCCACAAAGCTAGTTCAAAAAATTTAAGCAAGACTTTTAGAGAAAAGTTTTTAAGATCATGAGTAACAAATTCAGTTGCATGTGTCAAAACTTTTGGCTGGTAATGTAAATTAATCTCATCGTTTCTTTTATTTTTCGGACATTTCGGAAATCAATTAATGTCTCCTGCGAGACAGCCAAACAATAGATGAAATAGTTTAACAGCCTAGTGATTTATAATCTCTGATTAAGATACCAGTAAACTCTCATCGAAACATTTCCTCTTCTAACTCTATTTATCAGCATCGGGACTGTGGTTTTTTTGTTTGTTTGTTTGTTTGTTTGTTTGTTTGTTTTTTAACCAGAACCGAACCCATCGAGTTTATGGCATTAAAGCATGACAAATTCATTCTGATTATGATGTTGTTTCAAACCATTTCTGAATGCTTCCCTGATTGCAGAGCATTTCATGGAAAACATGCTTGCACACACACAAGGGCTCTACTAGTAACAAGATATTTAATGTACCTAATAGTCTTCATTTACCAAATTATGATTATTATCAATTGTGTTATCAGAGTGTTTGTTTTTTTTAGTCCAATGCCTCACTTTTATTGGGCAGAAAAACTGTGTGTTTTTCTTTTATCTTTCATTTATGTTTTTTGAACATTCTACTTCCATAATACTCTTTCATGATTCAGGTCATATCAAGTTCAGTTTAATTAAGTTCAAAAATTAAAAGCCAGCAGATTTGAAAAAACAATTTTTTTGGTCGAAAAGAAAAAAGAATTTTCCCATGAAGATATGTTGAAAATATTTAGAGGAAGTTTCTTCATTTTGTTGGCTAAGTTTTTTTTTTTTTTTTTTTAAACATTATTAGAAGTATTAGATGAACTTCAAACTGTGATGTAATCGCTATCATCTGAGGCTCTTAAGTGTTGTGATTACAAGAGCTTTTTTATTGCTCAAGGTATATGAAAGTATATGAACAAGAAGCTTGAGGATCATATTTTACTAATAGAAATTTGTTCACCAATGATGTCATATGTTGTATATCACATTTATAATTTTCGGAGCACAAGGCTCTATGGGGATTGTAAGGTATCAAGAGATTTGTAAGGTACAGAGGTGCCTGATTATTTAAGGATTTGTAAAAAAAAAAAAAAATTAAATTAAATCTTATATTTAACTCTAAGATGGACAGGGAGCCAGTCCAGATTTGCTAGTATCAGGGAAATAGAATCATATTTCTTTACTTCCTTTAAAAGCCTCACCACTGCATTCTGGACTGATTGCAAACGAGCCAAGGATACGGCAGAGATGCCACCATACAGTGAGTTACAAAAATCATGACACAGTGAGACTAATATGTGTGAATAACTCTTTCAGAATCAGTGTTTGATAAAAAAAAAAAAAAGTGTTTGGTTTAAGCTAAAATACGGTAGTGAAAACAAGTACGTACCACAGAATCAATTTGCTTCGCAATTTTTAAATTATCCTCAATTTGAAAACCTAAATCTGTTTTTAAATGGTGCCGATGGGCTTGAGTTTAAAAGTAGTTTGGTAGAATCATTTGGCTGGCCAAAAACAATGACTTTTCTTCATCTAACATCAGGAAATTTTTCACCATCCAATATTGTTTAGACACGCTAAAAGAGAATCCAAAGATTTCTTTGGATGTCTTAGCGGTAAGTACACTGTAAAAAACATTCTGTAAAATTTACGGTAAAAAAACGGCAGCTTTAACCCAACTCCATACCTAAACTTAACAACTACCGTACTAAGAAAATAAGGATTTTATTGAAGAAAGAGTTGTAGAATAGTTAATAGTGAGAATTGCTCCCCAAACTAAAGAGTGACCATTAACTGTTTCAGTAAAGCTGTTACTAGTTTACCAAATATGGAAATGTATTATTTAATATATTGCATTATCCGTATCCAGTATATTCCCATGTGTTTTTGTTTCATTTCAACCTTTTATGACATGATAAAGTCACTATAGGCAAATGCCACTGTTTGTCAGAATGCTCTCTTCTCAAGTAAGTCTATTTTGGCATTATGTGGGTGTTTGTGGGCTGTTTGTCAGTTATTGAACTAATCCATTAGACATCAGGTGACAACCCAAAACAAACTGCACAAAAAAATATTTCTCGTAAAACGGAAGACCTTCAAATAAATGATCGAAATACATTAATTTGTGTTGTAAAAACAGTGGAGTTTAATTGGATACACAGTCCTTGATGGAAACAACAAAAGTGTTTCCTTCCTTTCAGAAAGTGATAAGCCTGTTTATTGTCCAAGCTATTATAGTTTTAAGCAGTGTTTCTGCTGATGTCTGTGATCCTATCTGAGCAGACCTGCAATCCATTTATGAACCGTTACCCAGCATTTCAGCTTTTAAGTTGTACTGGGTTCACAGAAGGAACCGGGTAAATTATTGATGTTTTTTCCCTTGTAATCCTGTGCCGACCGTTGCATTGCATCAGTCCAGCCAGTGCTGTGTGTGGTTATATGGTTTACTGTCTCAATCACTTCTCTTTCTGTGATCTTTCTATATTTGGTAACAGGGGAATGGGGTAAGATGAGCCGATGGGTGTCGAAGCAAATTTTCATTAACAACTTTCATTAAAAACATTAACCAACATTGCTGCTTTTTTTAATGCTTAACAGATTATTATTTGGAAGTAAAATGACATGAACATATAAAAATGAACTGTTAGTGACCTAATGCGGGAAATACCATTACAATAGGATTGAGAAACTTTATGACAACAAAGTACGGGCTGGATTTCTATGAAAAGTCAAGGAACAAACCATTGTACACCTTAAAGACAAACAATTCAGGATTTTCACCTTGAGCTTCTGGGTTTTAGAATTGAAGAGACCACAGTCTCAGCGCTCGGTAAGCGCGAAGGAAGGAGGAACACTTCATATTACCCAACAACCTTCATGTTGAAATGTTGAATGTTGACGAGTCTTACCGAGAAAATCATTGTCTTGGTTTAATGTAAGACCAGGAATAGAGCCAGTTAGGTTCAAAAGGAATCTAGATATGTGATCAGAGTAGTGGTCACTTATAAACTTAGATGATTATCTTCATTTAACTGAAGCAACAGACTTTCTTCCAAATCTTTCAAATATATGGTTTATGGATATCTTTTAGATATACAGTCTGGCAGTAATGTGTCAAATTAGGCAGATGGGATATTAAATACATGAATTTCTTCAAACTTAAAAGTTTAAGGCAACCAGCTTCAGCACATTTTTTGTGTGTGTGTGTTTTCTCAACTTATTTTTGTAGGAGATATTTGAGTTCTCTCAACTTTTAAGTTTTATAAACTTAAAACAACAAGTTTAGAAACCTCAAAACTCAAAAGAAACAAGAAAACTCAAAAATCTGCTGAAGCTAGTTGCCTTAAACGTTTAAGTTCTCTCAACTTTTGATTTTTTACAGCACTGTAAAAAAATAAAAAATAAAAAGTTGAGTAAACTTAAAAACTTTAAGGGCCCTATTTTAATGATCTAAGCACATGGTCTATAGCACACGGCGCAGGTGCAAAAGGGCGTTTTAGTTTAGTAGTATATCCACTTTTGCTAGTATAACGATGGGAAAAACGGTCGGCGCTCCCGGCGTGTGGTCTAAAAGAATTGTCCTTATTCTCTTAATGAGTAATGGGTGTGTTTTTAGGCATAACGTGCAATAAACCAATCAGAGTCTCATCTCGCATTCCCTTTAAGAGCGAGTTGCTTACCGTTTCATGTGTGTGAATACAAATGACACATTAAAGGGCAAAAGAAACATTTACAGCCTTTTGTAAATGAGCAGCTTAACTCTGTACTACTGTGCCACATGCTTTATCTATAAAGGCCTTAGTACCACTATACTATAATTTATTAGAAATACATATATTTCATACTTGGTATACTTCAAATACATTAACACATTTATTGGCATATCACTGTAATAAATATAAAATTATAATTAAACTTGATTTGGCGAATTTCTTTATTGCACAATGCATATTTCTTAATATTAAAATGTGGTTTAATAACAGTATTAATAAGGATTGTATATTCTCTGTAATATCAGTCTTTAAATGCAAAATATTTAAAGTGTACCTGAAGTATACTTGTGATAGTTCCACTTTAGCACAATACTTCTGTATATCTTTAGTTGTACCACAGCACTACTTCCACATTTAGCAGTGTTCCAGTTTAGCAGACTATAAGTATACCAGTTTAGCACACTAAAAGTGCAATGGCAGGGAATTTTAATTAAGCACATAAATATGTAAATGCATATGTATAATACTTAGCACAAAATATGAGGAAAGTTTTTTTTTGGATAACTTTTTACTGCTTCGAGAATAAAGGTGCACCAAGTTCAATAAGGAAATGTCCAAGGATGTGTAATAAAACATCTGTCACGTTTTATATGGTTATGTTTAATGATGTGAGAGCTTTGAAAGTTAGCCAACAATATACGAAAACAATGGCCTTTATATAAGTCCCATTTGTGAAACAATGTGTTTCTTAAGAAATGCAACTTAACCGCAGTTGCACAAATTTATACTCAGTGCAATGGAAACAACCGTTACTGTTTTTAACTGTTTTTAACAACCGTTTACTGTTATAAACGTGATACAGCAAAATTCATCTATCTGATGTGTGGCCAACAAATCTGGCTGTGTAAAAAAAATGCTGTGGAAACTATTATTATTACATTTTGAAAACAATAACAAAGAAAAAAGCAAGTACACATTGAATTAAATGTGAAATTTTGAGCAAGAAAAACTGAAATGGTATTTTCTTATAAAACGTAGGGTAATTTAAAGTAAAGAGGGCTGTTTAAGCTTGATTGTACTGTGTTTAATGCGTTTACACATTTAGAGCATAACAACAGCCTTAATTAATGGGACACTATTTCTTTAAATTATACAATAGTTTTGGCTCATGCAATATGACCCTGGTGATTGTGGTCAAACCACAAAAGAGGACTTCCTCATCATGAAAACTTAAGTAAGGCTTTTGACATTCAGATTTTCACTACTAACTTGAATTACTAAAAGATTTTCATTACAGCACTTGTATTATTTGCTGCAGTTGCAAAAAATACAGAAGTTTTTCTTGTAAGGTGGTTAAATGTTGCTGGCCTACTTTGGTTGAATGTGATAAAGTGAGACACCTTGAAAATACTCATATTCCTAATTCTACTCACATTCATTAAATAAATTAACATTCTGATTATTTTATAATTTACATGTATGATTGACTTTTTAGAAAGCCGAAATAAGTATGCAGTCAGGAAATTCAAGTCAGAGATAGAAGAAAGGAAAGAGAAAGCAGAAATGAAGGTGAGGCCTGAGGTTAAATCTAGAGTGAAAAAAGGATGAGAGAAGCATGCAGAGTATACAGCTTTAAATTAAAGTTTATTTAACGTGTTTAGAGAAAATAGACAGAAAAGAGGTGTTACAATATTACATTTTATACGTTTCTCTTGAGTTTTTTGTTAGCCTATTTGTTTTGTTGCATTATGTTAAAAGTCACATTTCATATTTTTTATGTTGTAGTTAATTTTCATTAATATTCTGTATTTAATGTCAATACATTTTCTATCAATTTTTTTAATCTTACACATGAATTGAGTGAACTTAATAATTTTACTCATAGTCTTGGCTATGTTTTGGGGTTTGTTAAATATGTTGCCGAACATGTTTCTTTGATAAAATTTGTAAATAAACATTAAAAGTGTGTTTTCATAATTTCCCATTAAGATAAAAGATCATTTTTAAATAAGATGGCCAACTTTGCCAGACATTTGTCTGAATCTCAATATTTTTATATTTATTGGTGTATACCTTCCAAATAACACTAAGAACTGAATTCAAATTAAATAATTGCAGCTGGACCTTGAAGTTAGCAAAAAAAAAAAAAAAAAATGTAATAATAAATATAAATCACAAATTATTTATAAACTTAATTACAAGTTTAACAAAAAAGTGCCCCATTTTACCAGAATTCACCATTCTCCTATAATCTTTGTTTTATTTACAAAAGCTATTTTTACTGTGTACCCCTCAAAATACATGACAAGATCTTTGACTATCTATACACTAATTAGTCAGTGGCTGTCCAAGTTTCCTATACAAGAGGGGGTTGCTGTACATCACAGGCGTCCAATCCTGCTCCTGAAAGGCCAACGTCCTGCAGAGTTTAGCTTCAACCAGCTCCAACACACTTGCCTGGAAATTAGTGATTAGCTGGTTCAGGGGTGCTTAATTAGGGTTGGAGCTAAACTGTAGGACAGTGGCTCTCCAGGAGCAGGTTTGGGCCTTCCTGCTGTATATGCATGTGCGGATTGACATCAAGATCATGTGAGGATCCGCTAGGTGGCGTTTTGCAGTAACTTTCATTTCAAGCTTGCATTTTTTTTTAGAAACACTGGTATGGCGTTATTTTTTAGTCAAAAGTTATGAGCGTGTAAGACATGCTCACGAGCACATTATGTTATTTCACACGCGCAAAAATGAACCTTCAGCTGGCATGATAAAAGTACTCGCGCACAAATTCAACAACCGAGAGGTGTACAGGCAGCTGCGCGAGCGCCTAGCGCTACTCTCATAGGTTAACTCTGCTTGTACAGTGGAATATGCTCGCGCGCAGCTGCTTCTGCTCGCGGAGTGCTGTTTCTCGCGCAGTGGATTTCTCCTCGCTCAGCTGATTTCTGCTCCCTCAGTCTAGATAGCTTTTGACAATTTGAGGCGGAAACCAAGGAGAATAGCACTGACTTATGATTGGTCACTTTCATCGTAATCACACCCACAGGGACATCCTTGTACCTTGATTGACAGCTCTCATTACAGGAAGCACGGAGTCAAAGTATCTGACGGAGTTCAGTCATTCAGTTAACACTGCACAGTGGACGGAATGGCGGCGACACCTGAAGATTTTTTTTATTTTTTTTTATTTATTTATTTTTTTTTATTAATGCTTGAACAAATACAGAACAAAAGTGCCAAGGGTATACACAGATAAAAAAATAAAAAATAAATAAAAAAGTACATGTTAATTATACATGTATGTATAAAGTCAACATATAAAATAAAATAATGAGATAATGAAAGGCCCTACTAAATCACAATAACTTAAATATACCAAATAGATACACAGTTTTTACAGCTTTTTTGTTTGTACTCTCCTTAATGGTGCTTATATAAATATCTAATTCCTTAAGTACCACAGAAAAAAGAGGCTTCTGATTGCTGAATTTACAACGATGAATATGAAACTTAACAAGAATAATCAAGAGATTAATTATATAAGCCTCATTTTCAAACTTCTTGTCATAGTTAAAAAACCCCAAATATTACATGTTCATATAGTAAAAGAAAGTTGCACATCTTTTTGTAATTTATAAATCTAGAAACCTCCCACCATAACCTCTTTGTATATTGACAATGCCAGAAAATATGAGGCACTGTTTCAGGGTGTCGTGAACAGAATGAACAATTTACATCTATATCTTCAATAAATCTGGTGAGAAAATGCTTAGCAGGGTAATATTTATGCAGTATCTTAAATGAAATTTCTTTAATTTTATTTGTGATGAGATATTTATTAGGTAATACCCAAACTTTCCTCCAATTAATATTTCTGATAAACTTAGACCAATAGAAAATAGCACTTGGCTTACTAACAATTTCTTTTTGAAACAATAAACGTATAGCCTTATTATTATTTTTTTTCCTAGATGAAAAACAAATTCTGCCACAGAAAGTATCAGCAGGGTGAAGTAAAGAAAGCGTGTTTATGATACATGAAATACCTCTACACTTAAAGACACGATACTAGAAGAAATAGCTCAAAATTACAGAGGCATATTCTTTTGGGGTTACAGGGAAATTAAAATATGAAAGAAATTCATCATAAGTCATTAAATACCCCTGAGAATTCAACAACTGTCCTACCAAAAGAATCCCTTTATCAAACCAGGTTTTCATAAATATACTTTTGTGTTTATACAGAATATTACAGTTATTCCAGATATAATACTGGTGTGGAGAAAAATTGTGCTTGTAAATTAACTTCCACCCCAAAACACCTGAAGATGTAGGCGTAAGTGATATTGATATATGATGGGGGCTGTGTGTTTGACAATGTAGCAATTTAATCTGAAATTTGTTTGGAACATGTAAGTAGCTGACATAAGCTAATCAACCTTAACTAGCAAGTTTTAGGCTAGCAAACTCAGCAGGGGCTAATGTTAGGTGTCTCTCAGCAAACTAGCGTTTTAGTCAGTGCTGCATGTGTAAAACAAAACGTAAAGTATGGCCAGTGGTTCCCAAACTTTTCATGGCAAGTGTTTTAGTTGAACTAGTGACCATGTACAGTACCAGTCAAAAGTTTGGAAACATTACTATTTTTAATGTTTTTGAAAGAAGTCTCTTATGCTCATCAAGCCTGCAGTTAAAAAAACAAAACAAAACAAAAACATTAATATTATGAAATATTACAATTTAAAATAATGGTTCTCTTTTTTAATATATTTTAAAATGTAATTTATTTTGTGATGGCAAAGCTGAATTTTCAGCAGCAATCTCCAGTCTTTGGTGTCTTATGATCCTTCAGAAATCATTCTAATATGCTGATTTGATACTCAGTTATTATCAATGATGGAAACAGTTGTGCTGTTTAATATATTTTTTTGGAATACTTTTTTCAGGATTCATTGATGAGTAAAACGTTAACAGCATTTATTCATAAAAACAGCATTTATTCAAAATAAAAACATTTCTAACAATATACATAGTTACCATTACCTTTTATCAATTTAACGCATCCTTGTTGAATTAAAGTACTAATTTCTTAAAAAAAAATAGTTATTGTTCCCAAACTTTTGAACGGTAGTGTATATTGTTACAAAAGATTTCTATTCTAAATAAATACAGTTCTTTTTAACTTTTTATTCATCAAAATAATCCTGAAAAAAGTATCTCAAGTTATAAAAAAATATTAAGCAGCACAACTTTATTAACATTGATCATAAATCAGATGAGCATAAGAGAGACTTCTTTCAGCTTGTTAAAAATAGTAATGTTTCCAAACTTTTATTGGTACTGTACATGGTCACTAGTTCAACTAACTTGCCATGAAAAGTTTGGGAACCACTGTGTACTTTACGTTTGTTTTCACACAACCAGCACCTGACTAAAGCAGCGGTTGCTGAGAACACCTAACATTAGCCCTGCTGAGTTTGCCTTGTAGTTAGTTGGTCAAGCTTATGTCAGCTGCTATGTTAACAATTTCAGATTAAATTGCTACATTATCGACACACAGCCCCCATCATATCAATATAACCATACCACATCTTCAGGTGTCGCCGCCATTCGATCCACTGTGCAGTGTTAACTGAATGACTGAACTCCGTCAGATACTTTGACTCCGTGCTTCCTGTAGCAAGGCTGTCAATCAAGGCTGGACTGTCCCTATTGGTGTCTGATTACGATGAAAGTGACCAATCATAAGGAGTCGTGCTTATCACTTGGTTTCCGCCCCAAATTGTCAAAGTCATCTAGACTCGAGGGAGCAATCAGCTGAGCGAGGAGAAATCCACTGCTTGAGCAAAACAGCACTCATGACAAGCCACTGCGCTATGAGCAGGATTCCACTGTACAAGCAGAGAGTTAACCTATGAAATTATGCCAGGCGCTCGCGCGCAGCTGCATATGCCTCATTGTTGAATTTGTGCGCGAGTACTTTTATCATGCCAGCTGAAGGTTCATTTTTGCGCGTGTGAAATAACATAATGTGCTCGTGAGCATGTCTTACACGCTCATAACTTTTGACTAAAAAATAACGCCATACACTGGAGCATATAGTGAGCCTAATATTCCCCCTGCTGGTCAAATGAGTTCCCTTCAGGAGTCTGAGGCAGTGAGGGTTAGTACATTTGAAGTAGAGAAATGCATTGTTTTATGTAGAATAAGCATTCAATTGTTTATGGTCAGTAAGATTCTATCCATTCATCCATCTATCCATCCATCCATTTAGGGAAAAAAAATAGTAGGCTGCTTGTTTTCTGCAAGGATGCCGTGAATTGATCTAAAGTGACAGTAAAGACATTTATAATGTTACAAATAAATCAAATAAATGTTCTTTTGAGCTTCCCATTCATTAAATAATCTTAAAAGTATAATGATTTCCACAAAACATTAAGCAGCACAACTTTTCAAAATGATAACACACGTTTCTTGGGCATCAAATCTGCATATTAGAATGATTTCCGAAAGATCATGTGACACTTGAGGATAATTTTTACCTCAGGTACCATCACTTACTCGGCGCAAGTTGTTCCGAACCTGTGTTTCTTTCTTCTATTGAACACAAAAGAAGATATTTGTAAGAATTTAAACAAACTGTTGATGCTAGCCCTTGACTTCCATAGTATTTTTTTTTTCTAATGCCTACAATCAACTGTTTGGTTACCAA
Organism: Tor tambroides; assembly: GCA_021397915.2. Lineage (NCBI taxonomy): Eukaryota > Metazoa > Chordata > Actinopteri > Cypriniformes > Cyprinidae > Tor > Tor tambroides. The sequence continues at coordinate 88,647 of JAFVLL020006432.1, read as the reverse complement.
CATTCTTCAAAATATTTATATTGTGAGACTATCATTATCAAAATTGATATGCCAACATTTAATGTAATATTAAAATGAGTATGATAAAAGACATCAATCTGTGACAATATGTGACCTAAGAACATCCCATTGTTGTCATAATGTGAGTAATTTATGTACTAAATAAATTAAACATGAAATGTTTGCTCTGAAAACCATCAGCCATGCGGAAGAGTGTAAGTATTTTTCAGTTCTTTCTGTCGGTTACATATTCACTTTATTACAAAAGCTGTTTTGTTATAAGGCATTTTGTTTTGCAAGAAAATGTATGTGGTGCTTGTGCAAGATTTACCACCGTGTTACTTGTCAGGCTTGTGTTTGTGTCTTGTGCTTTGTTCCCCTTATGCCCTTATTTGGTCCTTCCTGTTTCCTGTCCTCGTTTAGTTTGATTATCTGTTAATTTGGTTCCAGGTGTGTCCAGTCTTCCCCTCATTATGTTTAGTATTTATGGTGTGTTCTGCCCTGTGTTTCCTGTCCGGTATTGTATTGTCTACATGTATGTTTCTGGCTATCTTGTCCATTAAAGTCTGTGATTGTGAATCTCCTTCATCTCCTTGTTCATGCACTGTAGCAGCCGAAGCGTGACAGAATACCGGACCAAACAGAAAGTGAGCGGCACCTTTTTCTCACGTGTTTTGATTTCGTTTTTGAAATTTTTTTTGTTTTTGTTTTTGTCCTGTTTTTTCCCTTTCTTCAAGTACGCCGAGGAATTCTGCGGGCTCGCCGCGGCTACGGTGCTGGATGACGCCACAATTAATTCGCTGTTCTGGCTCGGGGCCAACTACCATCTCCCCGTGGACCTCCCAGACACCACCGGACTGAGTTGGAGAGGAGGGATCTACCGGTGTCTGGAGAGTGTCCGGTCCCGAGCCAGAACCAGCCCGCCGTCAGTCTCGCCTATAGTTCGTCAAGTCTGTCAGCTGTTCGTCAGTCAAGTTAGCCGGCCGCTATGAAGTCAAGTCTGTCTGCCACCGTTCTCTCAAGTCCGCCGTCCGCGGGGAAAGCCAACCCACCGTCCACGGCTCCCTCAAGCCCGCCGCCGTCCGCGGCTCTCCCAAGTCCGCCGCCTGTTAATGTGAAAAGCCCGCCGGCGGTTCCGAAGCCAGTGCCTGCTCCTCTAAAGCGCCTGCCAGAGCGCCCTCCAGTGCCTGCTCCTTGAAAGCGCCTGCCAGAGCGCCCTCCAGTGCCTGCTCCTCGAAAGCACCTGCCAGAGCGCCCTCCAGTGCCTGCTCCTCGAAAGCGCGCTCCTGTGCAGGCTCCAGCCCCTGACCAGAGTCCAGTGCAGGCTCCAGCCTCTGACCAAAGTCAAGTCATGTCCCCAGAAGTCTTGTCATGTCCACAGGAACTGATCTTGTCGGTCTTGTCTTGTCTTGTCTTGTCTGTTGGGGTCCCTCAGAAGATGGCAGCTTCTCTTGTAATAGCCCTGGAGGCCCATTTCCAAGCCTTGCTGTCCCGGCTGCCTCAATAGAAGCAGTTCCCGAGTTCACTCCTGAGAGGGCCCCTGACTCCACATCCAGCACAAGGAGTGCTGTTGAGCTCCAGTCATGCCCTGTATGGTCCTTGGATTCCGAGCCTAGCCCAGTGAGGGCTCATGATCCTGTGGATAGCCCTGAAAAGGCTCCAGATCCCCCAGTTAAGCCCAGGAAGGGCTCCAGATCCCCAGTTAAGCCCAGGAAGGGCTCCAGATCCCCAGTTAAGCCCAGGAAGGCCTCCAGATCCCGAGTTAAGCCCAGGAAGGGCTCCAGTCCCTGAGTTCAGCCCCAGAAGTCTCCCCAAGGATTTTTTTTGGGGGGGGGTAGTATGGCTCCGGCTGTAGTGGCCTGTTCTCCCAGCCCTGCCACGGCCTCCTGTTCTCCCAGCCCTGCCATGGCCGCCCGAGCTCCCTGCTCCGCCATGGGTGCCGGAACGGGCACCGCCCTGGAGGTGGTCTGTCCTGTCTTTGTGTCCCTGTCCCAGGGGGCCTCCAGAACACCCACCCTCCCACCCTGTTAATGTTGTATGGCGCAAGGACGCGCCTTTCGGAGGGGGGCATCATGTCAGGCTTGTGTTTGTGTCTTGTGCTTTGTTCCCCTTATGCCCTTATTTGGTCCTTCCTGTTTCCTGTCCTCGTTTAGTTTGCTTTATCTGTTAATTTGGTTCCAGGTGTGTCCAGTCTTCCCCTCATTATGTTTAGTATGTATAGTGTGTTCTGCCCTGTGTTTCCTGTCCGGTATTGTATTGTCTACACCCCGCTCTACATGTATGTTCCTGGCTATCTTGTCCATTAAAGTCTGTGATTATGAATCTCCTCGTTCATGTGCTGTAGCAGCCGAAGCGTGACATAGGCTGTTGTGGGTAGTTGCCAAGGCATACTAGGTAGTTTCTAAGGTATAGTTTTAATGTGTTGTGCATTTGCTAAGCTGTCTTTGGATGGTTGCTAGTTAGATGCTCAGGTCAAAAAAGAGCAGACCCAGGTCTCCAGTAATGACTCTGGTCTTTCCATCAGAGCAAGTCTGAGGTTTGTTTGTTTGTTTGTTTGTTGTGTGTGTTTTTTTTTTTTTTTTTTTTTTTTTTTTTTTTTTTTTTTTTTTTTCACCCATTTTATTGTCCGCCATGTGTTTGAATGAATCTCTAACCTGACTATAAGCTTTTAACTGGAGCTGCATACCTAAGAAAGACTTACAAATCTGGAAACATGACAAATATTGGCTTTACTTGGCTTTATTTGTCGAATATTGTGATTAAGCAACATTATTTGTTCAGTAGGCCCACAGCTTTCTCATTTGCACAGTGAAGGCTCTTATCATGCCTGGCTTGTGCTTTTGGGGCGTCATATATAAAGGGTAGTTCCTCTTTGAGCTGAACTTTCCTGTCGCTATATACAGGGTCAAATTAGAGAATTTTACATTGGTTCTGCAACCTTCGGTGATTGAAGACATGACTGCCTTTAGACTGGAGTTTCTCTTTTTCACTGCTCTTCTGGGCTCAGGTAAATGAAATACACACACACACACACACACACACACATATACATATATATATATATATATATATATATATATATATGTATATGTGTGTGTAGAATGATAGTTTGATACTGAATTATCAATATGTATGTTGTGTGACAAGAAATATAATCAGATATTATTGCTATATTAATTATTGTCTGATTTTACCCAACCAGGCAATTTACAAAACATTTTATATTTTTTCTACAAATATCTCCTTAATTTGCGTAAATTTGTTTTTTAAATCTATACACATTACTCAGTTATATTGTCATGCTGTAATTTCTTTGCCACACAAACTTTGTTTTTCTTTTCCAGCACTTTAGTTTTCATCTTTCATGTAAGTTCAGTAAGTTTCTTGAAAATGCGATTTTATTTTTAACAGTCAAAACACGATCTGTTGATACAACTGGCATGATGAATGTCCTGATGGGTGTGGATGACAATGTGGTGAGTTTTAGGAATGTTAAATGCTTGGCATATTGTATGTTTTGTTTCGTTTGTTACATACTTATCAAACAAACAGATCCTGCAAGTCTGCATTTGAAACCGGCTGGACTGGAGTTATTTGCTTTAGTTTTGTTTCTTAAAAAATGACCTCCTGGCTAAGCAAAATAATAATGCTACAATGTCATTTACACATATTGCAAATGCAGAATTATTCTTATTTCTAGACAGATGCAGTAGATTGTTAAAGAAAATAGAACTTGTCATTTTCATATCCTCAAAGCCCCTTCACACAGCACCTGAAATACACCATCCGCAAACTTTTAAGATTACCACAAGTTTCACTTCTCTTTATTTCCACACCTTTAAGATTAAACTTTTTAATTAAATTAGACAAAACTTGCACATAAAGCAATGGAAAGTAGGCTATTCTATAATATATTGTATTCTGTAGACAGGTGACATGTGTCAGGACTGCACTCAGATTTTTGAGCTTCTGAAGGACCTCTTATCCAATGGGGACTTCCAGGTACGATCTCTCTCTCACACACACACACACACACACACAGAGAGACACAGAGACACAGATGTTATAGTGAATAATATTGCATGATTCCATTGTTTTACCTTTATCTAGGAGAAGCAGATTGAGGTGAGAGTGCTGGTTTTTTAACAATGCACTGAAAATCAGCATTCATTAGTGAATTTATTTACAATCACCGCCGAAGCTTTTGAGGAAGACAGAGTCTAAACATGATTCCACCTTCTATTATCTCAGATTTGCATGATTTTTGGCATGTTTTAAAGAAGATATCAAAGATGTAAGGAAGTTGTGTTGAAAAGCAGAAGTGTATTGTTTCAAATCTTTTCATGGTGTCACTTTTTGAACTTCTCACTCATAAACCTGAAGAATTTGGTGTGTTTCTCACCTGTCCACTTTACCAACCAGAGATATGGTCCTTTACAGACTCTATACTAACACATCTACCTTATCTACAATGAGATTTATGTGCAATATACAATGACTAAACATGATGCTTTATTTTATTCAGTTTTAAACTCTATGGACAGCACTGGTGGAATAATGCTGATTACCACAAATAACTGACTTTTCTTTAAAAATAATAGTCTTTATGTTAAGGAACTTACAATTAAAGTGATTGGGAGTGTTTAAATGTAGTTTAATCTAAATTTTAAATATAATTTTTGTAAAAAAACAAACAAAAAAAACCTAATTCTTCTGTTAAACTTCTGTTTCTTAAACTTAAGTTGTTCTCGTTGTATATAACTTTACACAGAAAAAGTACATAAGCATTTTTTTCAACCCAATCTTAAGAGGAAACCTAACTGTTTTACTGATTTTGTAAGAGTAATTTTGTAAACATTTATGAACTGAAATCATTCACTTGCATTGTAGGTGCCTCATTTTAACCCAGATTTTTGCTTTTTTTAAGAAAAAGAGGAGCACACTGAAATATTTTTTGTAGTAATCAACATCATGTCACAAATGCTGTTCATTGAGTTTTACTTGTACTGAACCTATATATTCCTTTAAGACACACCTAAGCAATACACAGACAGAAAATATCAAACCACCTGGCATCTGTAAACACATACTGCACAAGCTTTTCTCAGAACATTGTTGCGATGACTGTCAACCAACTGGTGTCAAGGCTTTTTTTTTTTTTTTTTTTAACATTTTATGAATCTCCCTTTTAGCTCACACAGGTAATCTAGCAGAGTAACACAGATGTAGTTCATCACATTTCACATAATCCGCTTATGTTAAACAACTAGAATCTGTATAAATTATTCATTTTATGGTTTTTAGGAAATGTTTTGCATGAAAATTGCTCTTGTACTTTATTTAAAATAAATGCCACTTGGTTTGATAAATGTATCTGTAATAGCATTCCTACTTCAACAACATGTCCAAATCATTTTTGGAGGCACTGTAAATGAATTTTGTTATGTGATGTCAATGCAATCACAAATCTTTTTTTTTTTTTTTTTTTTTTTAGGCCAAATTAACTGCTTCTCTTGAGCAAGTGTGTGATAAGTTGCCTCCCCAATTCACTCAAATCTGCCACACTGAGGTGGAAAAGATGCTTCCTTTGGCCATCACTTTCATTACCGGCATGATGGTACTGTATATATAGTTAGATTAAAACATGCATTTGATCTATAGGACATTGTATTATTTCGATTCGTATTTGGTTGAGAACCACTGCTGTTTATTTTACTGCTAATCTCTTCGATCTTTCACTTCAGCAACCCGGTGACATCTGCACATTTCTTGGAATGTGTGGAGGACGTGACAGTGCCAAGATTAGAGATCTATTGTTTAATCACATGTCAAAAACTGTACCAGTGCCAACTATGAAGGTAACATTTGAGGAAGTGATTTAGAAGTTATTGTTTGAATGTTCTGCACAGCTGACTAGATTTCTCTGCTCTCTAATACAGATGGAGACATCCATTCAGTGCTCGGTTTGCACATACATTGTGAGCACACTTGGGTATCTGTTTCCCAGAGAGAGGACACAGGTGAAAAAATCACAATACACATGGGCTGAGCGCAGAAAAAGAAGTCTGCTTAATTGTATTGAATGTGCACTTGTAGTCTTACTTTAAATCTTAAAAGTTTTTTTAAAAGATAACCTTTTTAAAAGATAATATAGCACTAATAAAATAAAAGGCGACTTAAGTGTACTTAGAGTACACTTTCATGTCTGTTTCTTAACACACTTAAGTACACGTTTAAAAAGTGCACTTTGTAGTAATACCAGATTAAACGTTTTACTTTGAAGTAAATTTTAAATAATTATTTCAACAGTCGTTTGTCATACTTTGAAGTACACTTATATTGATATTTATTTTGATATTACCTTTAAAGTTTATATATTTAAAATTGCAACTTAATCATGACAAATGTGAAATTACAAATAAATTTAAATACTTTACATGACAAGTTTGTAGCAATGAGAGTAAAGTATATTTTAGTTTACCGTCCTTGTCAGTACTTTCAGCAGTACATTTTAACCATATTTCAATACAATTTCAGTTATGCTATTACATATAAAGACGCACTTAAGTCCTACTTAAGTGGATCAAAAGAGCACTCTGAAGTTTAGCTAACTGTATTTAATATGAATTTATACTATAATACATTTTAATGTAATTGCAATTAACATTCAGTTAAGTGCCCAACATCATTACATTCAGCTCACACACTTTAAAAAAATGTATGATCAGTAAGTCATGCCCATGTTTTTACATTACTTTAACTCATAAAACTCATAATTCAACATTTTTATGAGATTCAATTAAATTTTTTGAAGTTGAAATGACTCATACAACCAAGTTGAAGAATACTTCATTTAAGGCAGTAACTAAACGTAAGCTGAAATAGGTGAACATTTTTCACACTGCACTTAAGTATATTCTTTCAAAGTATATTATTTACATAATAAAAGTATGTTAAAGTGTACTTCTTTTTCACCAAGGATTTCATTTAACTAAGCTAAAAGCATTAATAAATGTTTCAAAGTATGCTACATTGCTGTTACACAATCTAATCATCTTCTAAATAAATTAAATAGATTATTTTGCATTAATTCAATTTTGTTTAAAAATCTCTTATGTTTTGATGGTCTGATCAAATTATGAGTCAAAACAGATGCTGTAATGAGGTTCATTTTTTTCCACAATGGAAATAAGAAGCCAAATCAAGCACACTGTACACATAGATCTTCTTATACACTACACTTTTTCAAAGATAGATCATCTTTCATGTATGCATACTGTACGGCAGGAAGAGTATGTTAGTATGCTATTCAAAACATACACAGAGTTGGAATCCTAAATGTCTCATATTTAATTTGAAAAAACCTTGACTTCCAGTGTTTTGTAATTTTTGTACTCTACAGAGCATCATAACCGTCCTGCTGGAGAGTTTGTGCAGAGAGTTTCCTCCTCTGGTTCAGCCACAGTGCAATAAGATGGTTGAAAAATACGTCCAACTGTTGGTTGACATGCTACTGAACAATACTTCACCTAACTTCATATGCACTCTGCTTCGTCTTTGTGAAATACGGGAGCGTCCCGTCAATGGTTAGAGTCCAGACTTTGGCCTAGTTTTTTTTTTTTCCTTTGATTTAACACTTTTGTTATATAATTTTGTTTTGTCCCTGTGAACAAATATACCTCCCATCCTGTTTTTTCATCCCTTTCTCTTTATTTAACAGCGGCTGAGGTGCTTTCTGATTGTGATTCCTGCCTTACATTGGCCGTTTTGACACACATGCATCTGGGCTCCAATGCCACCGAGCTTCAGGTTGCTTCATTCCTGAACACCGTCTGCCAACTTCATCCCAGTGCCATGCCAAAGGTTAGATATCAGTCTGCTCCTTTAAATGACCAACTTTTAAATGCACTTAATTTGTAAGTTTACTATAATTTCTTTATCTCATCTAGTGTGAGACTTTTGTGCAGCATCATGGGAACCAGCTCAGTGTATTTCTGAGCAAACAGCAGGGGGCACTGGACATTTGTAAGGTAGAAACTACTAGATGTTTACAGTTTCTTAATAAATGTTAATGTGTGGTCACATGTACCATTGTTCAGTTAATTTTTGCAAGTGAAATCCACAATAGATATGTAAAAAAAAAAAAAAAAAGGTCTGTTCTCCATTTTCAATTGTGTAGCAATTTATGAAACACAGCTACTTTCAAACCAAGCAGTTTTCAGGCATTGTTGGTCAACTTGGTGAATTTGCTTGACCAACTTGAATCCCATGTGAAATCTGCTTGAGGAAATCTTTCGCCCTCATGCAAAATTCCTGACCACATGGATTCCAATAAAAATTACTGGATTTCACCTCTAAAGATTCACTGAACAAAGAAAAATGTGAGCACACCTTTGTTGTTTACTCATGCAGAACCGGCCGATATAATATCAGTGCATTGCTGTGCGATTGTTAAGGTGATTTGAATGGTGTTTAGCATGGTGCTATGAGATTGGTAAGGCTTTGCTAGGTGTCCATGAATAAATTGTGCACCAAGCTCAACACTTAATGTGAAGGATATTGAAATCCTGTTTTGTTTACAAAATTGTTACCTTCTTTTTAGTCTTATTAATGTAGTAGGCCTACCGCAGCCCTCCAGCAGAGGGTTCCCTTCCAACCCTGCTGCATTGTCAGTAGTTGCTTTACTAACGTTAGCATCGCTGTCGTCTGTGTAATTCAAGTACCGAAGTCACAATAGTGTTACACACGGCACTGAAATCTGTTGACGCGGATCAGCATGATTGTCTCTGAGTTTTATGTAAATCGCACCGATACTTGGTTTTAGAGGGCTGTCTAACCTGTATGACGTACCGTTGGTTCCATTTTACACTTGGCGGGCTTTCTGTCTCCTGGCTTCAGAGCTTTTCAGAGGTACTGATTCTCTCATCGTCTCCACTGGTAAACCGCGATAATAAGTGCGTTTCACTCACTATTTTTGCTTTTTTGCGTCACCAAACAACGCTACTAGCTTATCTACAGAGGCGGCCACCAATAAGCATGAGGATTTTCACCGGCATTTAGTGAAACAGGTTACTTAGGTCATTTCAACTTGCTGTTATACATTGACTTGCATAATTAAAACACTTTTATAGAATACTATCACGAGTCTTCATATCATGTGAGTGTACACCATTCAGATGACTTAAAAAAAAAAAAAAAAAACCTGAATTTACCTTAAAATACAACATTAATTCATTTGACTTTCTAACACATGTTTTGGTTGAATGTGCTTAAAGGGATAGTTCACTCAAAAATGAAAATTGCCCCACGATTTACTCACGCTCAAGCCATCCTAGGTATATATGATTTTCTTCTTTGAGACTATCATAATCTGAGTTATATTAAAAATGTCCTGGCTCTTCCAAGCGTTATAATGTTGGTCGAGATTTTGAAGCCCATAAAAGTGCGTCCATCCAAAATAAAAAAAAAATAAAAAAGTACTTCACATAGTTCCGGGGGTTATGAAATGAATCGATGTGTTTGTAGGTTGTAGGCGTAGCGTAAGCTCCAGTGAGAAGTGATGTACACGGAGGTGCAGAGGAGAAAGCAAAACAAAACACCAGTCATGAATTAGAAGTACAAAACGAGGATATGTAAAGAAAAATTTAAACCAAAAGGAGACTGGTTTTCCTTTGCTGTAAACAAAACTTGGTTCTTGCGAGACTAGCATATTGTCACTGGAGTTTATGCCACGTCATCCGCTGGAACGCCACTCTCTCGCAAATGTGTGTCTGACAGTTAGCGGAAGCTAGAGATTGCAACTGATAAAGTTTTAAATATGTATATTTTTCTTACACAAACTCATCAGTTAGCTTCAGAAGGCCTTTATTAACCCCTGGAGCCGTGTTGAGCACTTTTTATGAAGAATGGATGCACTTTTTGGGCTTCAAAATCTCAACTGCCATTCACTACCATTATAAAGCTTGGAAAAGCCAGGACATTTTTTAATATAACTCCAATTGTATTCGTCTGAAAGAAAAAAAGTCATACACCTAGGATGGCATGAGGGTGAGTAAATCAGGGGGTCATTTTCATTTTTGGGTGAATTATCCCTTCAATAGTTTGTAATGTTTAAATGAGGTATTTTTTCTGTTTTCTGGACCCTGTAGAAGGCAAATTTGTGTGTTTCTGGTGAGAAGGAGCCTGTCATTGCTGCTGACCCCTGCAGTCTCGGACCAATCTACAGCTGCAGAGATATCCGGACTGCTGTCGACTGTGGGGTAAGTGCACCAAAAAGCCATATGTATAAATTTGCATGGCCATTCTAGTTTTCTAATCACCTTTAGCTTATGTTCTGGATGTTGTATGTGAAATTTTATGCATAAATTTATTTCACTCTTACAGGCAGTTTCCTTCTGTCAGAAGAGCGTGTGGAAATAATCTGTTTCAGCTGTCTATACTACATGGTAAATGTTGACATATAGTTTGCCAAATGTCAATCAATTGCTAATAAATTGATATTTTTTTTTTTTTATTTACTGAACATAATTCTGACCCATAAGATAACTCACTGTTCCTTCCTTGAGTCATTACACCTAGTTTATTCAAGTTTTCTAAACCTTATCCACACAGATAGCAGCCTCTTTCATATATGTTCAGTGTGCCTTATATCAAATATAAATGAACTTCTGGGGTCAACATTAACATTTGAACACAAAAACGCAGTATGTATTGATTTATTGACCAGTTTTTGATTTGAGTGTTGAGAAACTGTTTTTGTTTTCTTCCAACAACAGAGCCAAAGGTTATTTGTCCGAGTTATAACAGCATCTCAGCATTAACAATGAAGCCTATATGAAAGGCTGATGGACCTACTGGACCAACGCCACAGCATTTTTCCTCCTTTCCTGGATTTTCATGGTTATATTTACTTTTCGAGTTGAAATTGAGGCCAACAAAGTCATAGGCTTGGATAATATCTTCAGCAAACAAGATAAAATAGAACAAACTCAATAAAAAAAAACATGTTTTCAGGGGCAGCTATTTTAACAAAAAGAAATACTGTTGCTCAAGCAACATCATTGATCTCACGATACTTTATCAGTCAATTCAAATTCAAAGGTCAATTCAAAGTTCATTTACAATATTATCTTGCATATGAATCATTACATTGGGGGTGCATAAACATTTGATCAGTGATAATGTACATTTTTAAACTAAAAGAGGATTTATCCTTTATTACAGGATGTTCAGTATACATTATGCAAATATTTTCTGAAGTAACCATAGGTTTGGTTGAAATATTGTAGCGACTAATTATTGGTCCTACACTTTGTATTAGACACCACTGTCATAAAAAAAATTATAGTATGTCACCTGTAGTATTTGATCTTAAACTATTATTATGGTATATTATTGTAGGGCATACTAAATGTTTAGTTCACTTGACATTTTCAAGGCTTATAAACTGCAAAATAGCTACAGTAAATGGTTGACTCAATATTTCTTGACTCTAAACGTGAAAGGCACTAGTAAAGACAAGAATGTTTCTCTCTATGTTGATGTCATATCCTGAAAATGCAATGGATCTGTTTTGCCTCTGGCTTTTGAAAACTGCTCTTCACCTTTCTTGAATATCTCATGTAGCATTGTTCTCACCCTTTATGTGCAAAGACATGTTGATTTAACCATCTTATGACGTCACATATACTTCCCACTTTTATTATTTCATAACTGTTACTGTTGCTTTATGTTTGAATGAATAAACAAACTGCTTTCAACCATGAACAGTCTTAGGGTGTATACAGGCACGCCATTTATTGTCTACTAACCTATGGTATTTTGCCCTTAGCAAAAGCTCACTGTCAAATAGCGGTTTCCTTACCTGAACCTTTCTGACACCACTGTGAGACTGGAATGATGGGATCACTAATGCTGACCTTTGAAAATTACTCTTATACTGTTCTGACAGAAAAGCCTATCACATCGATAGTTTATAGAGATTTCTCACGAACAAAACACTTGAATACAATCACAGTGGTGAGGTGAGGCTCCGCTGCTCAATACACATCCTAAAATACACATATGTACAGTGGGGAAAGTAATTATTTGATCCCCTGCTGATTTTGTAAGTTTGCCCACTTAAAAAAAAAAAAGGGGTTTATCATTTTTATGGTGGGTTTATTTTAACTGAATATCAAACAAAAAAAATCCAGAAAAAAGCAGCGTACAAATGTTAAAAAAAGATTTACATTTTAGTAAGTCAAATAAGTATTTGATCCCCTACCAACGAGCAGGAATTTTGGCTCCCACAGATTGGTTGTGCGCACATGTGAACACAGATTAGTCCTGTCACTTTAAGAAGATACTCCTAATTTCAGCTCGCTGTGTGTATGAGACTTAGTTCACACTGCAGGCTAAAATGGCCCAAATCTGACTTTTTTGCCCAGATGTGACCCATATCTGATTTTCTTATGACAGTCTGAACATCACAAATCTGATTTTTTCAAATCAGGCCCAGGCCACTTTCATATGTGGTCCTAAATCGGATACATATCCGATGTTTTGCAATGCGACTTCAGTCTGAACGGCCATGTCGCATTTCATGCGATTTTTACGTCATTGAAATGCGACAGACGTCACAATTCTGTGCTGGAGGAGGCGGGAAGATTAAAATCACAATGGCAGACAATATATAGACAATACTATCACTTCATTATTTAGGCTCTGATTGCACATTAACTTAAAAATTGCTAAACACATGCTAACACGAGCAGCATCCATTTATTTCTGTAAACAGTGCACTGCGTCTGACATCACGTCTTCTGCACATGCGGGTCACTTCAGGGTCATATACGGTTCACACATGAGACTGATGGCAGTCGCATTTAAATGACAATGTGAACAACAGTGCAAAAAAAAAAAAAAAAAAAAAAATACGGATTTCAGCAAAAAATCCGATCTGAGCATTAAGACCTGCAGTGTGAACTAAGTCTAAAAGACACCTGGCCATAGAATCTGTATCTTCCATTCCAACCTCTCCTCTACCATGGGCAAGACCAAAGAGCTGCCAAAGGACATCAGGGACAAGATTGTAGACCTGCACAAGGCTGGAATGGGCTACAAGACCAACAGCAAGAAGCTTGATAAGAAGGAGACAACTGTTGGTGCGATTATTCGGAAATGGAAGAAACACAAAATAACCATCAATCGGCTTTGGTCTGGAGCTCCGTGCAAGATCTCACCTCATGGGGTAAGGATGATCATGAGAAAGGTGAGGGATCAGCCCAGAACTACATGGGAGGAGCTTGTTCATGATCTCAGGCAGTTGGGACCATAGTCACCAAGCAAAACATTGGTAACACACTACACCACAATGGATTGAAATCCTGCAGCGCCCGCAAGGTCCCCCTGCTCAAGAAAGCACATGTACAGGCCTGTCTGAAGTTTGCCAATGAACATCTAAATGATTCAGAGAAGGCTTGGGAGAATGTGCTGTGGTCAGATGAGACTAAAATTGAGCTCTTTGGCATCAACTCAACTCGTCATGTTTGGAGGAAGAGAAATGCTGACTATCACCCCAAGAACACCATCCCTACAGTCAAGCACGGAGATGGAAACATTATGCTTTGGGGGTGTTTCTCTGCTAAGGGTACAGGATGACTTTACTGCATTGAAGGGCCAATGGACGGGGCCATGTACTGTAAGATATTAGATGAGAACCTCCTTCCCTCAGCCAGAACACTGAAGATGGGTCGTGGATGGGTCTTCCAGCATGACAATGACCCAAAAAATACCACCAAGGCAACAAAGGAGTGGCTCAAGAAGCAGAGGCCTGGTTTCACAGACAGGGCTTAGACTAAGCCAGGATTAAGCCATACTTAAATTAGGACATTTAAGCAATTTTTATAAACATGCTTAGAAGAAAACATTACTGGGGTGCATCTTGAGACAAAACAAAGGCACTGATATATTTTAAGATCAGTCAGTGCAAGTTTATTTCAGTTGAAACAGCTGAAACTTACATTTTAGTCTAGGGACTAGGCTTAAACGGGGGTAAGGTCCTGGAGTGGCCTAGCCAGTCTCCAGACCATAATCCTATAGCAAATCTGTGGAGAGAGCTGAAACTTCGAGTTTCCAAGGGACAGCCAAGAAACCGTAATGATTTCGAGAGGATCTGTAAAGAGGAGTGGACCAAAATCCCTCCTGAGATGTGTGCAAACCTGGTGACCAGCTAAAAGAAACGTCTGACCTCTGTGATTGCCAATAAGAGTTTCTCCACAAAGTAATAAGTCATGTTTTGCTAGGGGATCAAATACTTATTTGACTTACTAAAATGTAAATCTTTTAACATTTGCATGCTGCTTTTTTTCTGGATCTTTTGTTTGATATTCTGTCTCCATCAGTTAAAATAATCCCACCATTAAAATGATAAACCCTTCATTTTTTTAAGTGGGCAAACTTACAAAAGCAGCAGGGGATCAAATTATTTTCCCCACTGTAGATATTAGACTAAGGATCACCAAATATAGAATTCTGGTGTTGTTTGTTCACTCTTAAACTGGATTTCTGTAATTTCTTTCACAGTTCTGTCATTACTTTGCAATGGTTTGACACTTACAAGATAACACTCTTAAAAATAAAAGGTGCTTCAAGATGCCACAGAACAGGGGTGGGGAACGTTGATCCTGGAGGGCCAATTTCCTGCAGAGTTTAGCTCCAACCCTGAAAAACCC
>JAFVLL020006432.1:17997-73833 GCA_021397915.2 Tor tambroides | reverse complement strand
AAATATCTGTTCCACAGAAGAAGTAAGGTTATACAGGTAGGTGAATAAATGATGACAGAATTTTCATTTTAGGGTGAACTATCCCTTTAAATTGCCTAAACATAGTAAGTTGTCAGTAATTTGCAGCCAGCCACTTTTTTAAAAGAGCAGTTCAACTACTTGAAATTATGAGTAGCTTCTAACTTGACAAGCTAGAGGCTAAAAGTACACTGGTCTTGTGAAATGTACTAAAAGGTGAATGAATAAATATTTAGCCAATCAGAGATGGCGTAGCTGTCTGTGTGTTTTACCGTGGGGAGCAGGACATGAGCAGTTTGAGGGAAGTGAGATCTCCACTGGCTGCAGCGTAATGGACAGGTCGAGCTCCACAATCCGTCTCTGCCTCTGTGTTTCCTCCCTCAAACAACAGGCACTGTACTGCCTCCGCATGGCCAAACCTGGCAGCCAGGTGCAGGGCCGTCGCTCCCTCGCCATCACGATCCTGTAGGCCAGAGACGGACACAAAGACGAACATCAGCATCCAGTAACCAGTTTGAAGGTTTCTGCATTATGGGCATAGTAAGTAGTACATCACAATGACCTTTCAATATACTGATACGCTATTATACCGTCAGTGATATTAATAAAAGAGGTGCTTCTTTACTCACATTGTACATCCATCATCAATGACCTGTGTAATTGACAGTAAAGGAAACTGACACAGCAGCCCATCCTCAAGAGCACCATCAATCCAGCTGTCAAATGTCATTTATCTCTCGATATATCATGGCACTCACCTCAATCCCACACTTCTTCTGTCTCAGCAGCCACTGCAGCTCCCGCGCGTGCCCAGTGGCAGCAGCATCATGGGCGGCCGTGGCACCATTCTTCGTTCGAGTGTGGCAGGGGAAACACCCTTTGTTCACCAGAAAATCTAGGCAGTCCAGTTGCCCGCAGCGGGTGGCGTGATGGACGGGAGAAGCTCCCTGGGTATCTGTGATGGTCGGACTGAGACATCCGGACTCATGCAGGGCCCTCAGAGCCTCCACATCCCCGTCACGAGCGGCCTGAATGGCCCTGTGGAGCACCATGCTAGACCTCGCCCAGTCAGAACAGAAGTGGCAGGGGTCCTTGGGCTGTACCCAACTATCTCTCTCAGCCCTCGCTCCCTCTCTAAAATGATACCTGAGCTTGCTGACAGATGTCCATGGGAGAGATGAAGGGGGTGTATAAGCACTGAGCCAGAAATGTAACTAGAGCCCTCATGTGAAAACATACATCTGCTTATATTCCCTGATACAATAACAGTGTATTACTTTGAAAAGTTAGAAAGATCGTAAGTGAACAAGGAAGCTGGAAGTAATTTTTGAATAAATCACTTATTTTTTATCCTTAAATGATGCAAGTGATCATATTTTAAACGTATTTAAGATCCTGTATTTAGAATAGATCATTTAGATTAGAGATGCCAAAACCAGGGCTTGAGAATCATTTTTTAATCGGTTCATTTATACGAATCATCCAAATGAACTGATTCACAAGAATGAATCAGACTTTCACATGTTCAGAGAAAGAAAAGAGTTGCAGATGAATCGATTTATTATAGAATCAATCAGACTTTCCTTTTACGTTGTATATGAGAGAAGACTGTTTAGGATGAGCTGATTAATAAAATCTGAATAGCATACATATGTGACACAACTATTAAATAACCCTCTTTCTTTGGAAGCTTATTTAACACAAAAAAGTAATGCTTTGGTAAATCACAATTATGAGACTGTTTTTTTTTTAATTTGAGATTATGAGATACTAAGCTATAATTAGAAGTATAAAAAGAGCCCTCATGTGATAATATATATCTGCTGATATTCCCAGATACTGCATTACTTTGAAAAGTTAGAAAGGCCATAAGTGATCAAGGAAGCAGGTAGTAATTTTTGACTAAAATGCTTATTTTTTGTCCAGATATATGCAAGAATGATTCATATCTTAAATTACTTTATCATTTAGATCAGAGATGCCAAAACTGGATGTTATCTCAAGACATTATCTGATTGGCACCTTGCTAGGAAAACACCATGTAAGAAGCTTGAATACAGATATTCTATTACAACATATTTTGAATTAGACATCTAGATCAGAGTTGACCAAACAAGGGTCTGTGAGCCAAAGTTGGCCTGTGATGATTTTTTTTTAATATACTATAATAGAGATGTAATGCAGCATTTACTGTACATGCAGCCCATGGCCCTGAATCTAATTTTTAGCCCTAGTTTTGGCCATATTAAAAAGTTGGGGCACCTCTGACTTAAAAAATAAGTCCAGACTCGAGCAACGTTGCGCATATTTCACATTTATTTCACACCTGACAAAGTGTTAAGTGTCCACAGACATTAGAAGACACAGGTCCAACACTCAAAGAACTTGAGCACTGAGTACACTACAGCCCATTCATTATGGTATAAAGTGGTTACAGCCGTGTGCTAGACCACACTTGGGTTTATATACAGAGCAAATCAACAGAAATATTGAAGCAATTACAGTAGGTACACTTAGTTTATATTGAGTTCCTTCTTTTTTAAAATTTGGAATATTTGGATGGATGAAACATGTTTACTTGAAATGATGCTCGGAAAGACGTGTTAACACAAAGGATCGATTGAGAGTGAAAGAGAGAGACACGTTATCAACTACAAACCTTAAAAATCTTGTTTATCTGCAATATATATGTATGTTGACAAAGTCTTGTTGAATGGTTTGTTTTCAGGGCACCATGTCAATGCGAACTCCACATGCTCATAGTCGACTGTGATCTTTTAATTCGGTAAAATAATACGAGTGAATCTATTATCTTTATGTAAATGCTACTCTTATACTGTATGGAGGTTAATGAGATACGTTTGATACATTTCATTTAAAAGCTGAATAAATATGTACAGCATGCTATCATATACATAGCATTATCAAAGACAGGAATGGATAAAAAATGTCAGGGCACTGGGAGGTACTGTATGACTGTCAACATATTGTCCAAAACCTAAACATCTGTCTCTAATTTACATTTCAGATCCATATTCCATGTATGAGTCTATCAAGGCATACTTATACTGCTGCTTATGAAGAAACCGTTTTGAGAGGTAAAGACCAGAACTGCTGAACTCTCTCGGCTACGTTCACAAATAGATGCTGCTGCTACGTTTGTGCTCTTTGGGTTGGCTGGCCCAAGGCACAAAACATCAATCCTCTTTCAGGATATCAGTAACAGCAACATAAGCAACATGCTAAATGGCTGACTGACCGATAGCATGAGCTTAAACCAAGCCAAACGAGAGATTCATATACGGCCTCAGGTAATACCTCTAAGATGTAACTGTCATGACAGTTTACTTTACTTAGTTTCAAGGCAAAGGGTGGAGCAAAAACCAGGTGTATGTGTATTTGCTTATCATAACTGATGCATCTCACAAAATAATGAACCGTTTAGCTAAGCTAAATAAAAATTACTATATTGGTCTGGTAAAAGCCATCAGACTTTTTGTTATATATTGGAACACTAAAACTGGATCTTCTCTTACAAGATTTGATCTTATTGCTGCTTCACTAGGAAACACCATGTAAGAGGTTTGAATACAGATATTCAATATATTATAACATGTAAGGCTGGGACGAGCTGAACATAGCAGTTACAAATGAGGAACTATGCAATTAACTTCCTGCGTAATATTATTTGAAATGTGTGATGTAACCAAAATAAAATCTAATGTGCTCTGATGTATTTGCGTTCAGTGTATCAGTAACAGGTAATTTAGCGTTACGGCTCTCCAATTTTGTGCGCAATAAATAAAGAGTGATTAAAGAAGCTGATCCTCTTAGCAGCAGAGCTCTTGTGCAAATAAACCAAAATGAACCTGGTAAATAAAGCTCATTATCAAAAGTGCAAGGTGAAAAATGATTTTGTAGCACACTACAAATAGTGACTTCTTAATAAATTATGTTTATAAAACATACAATGCTTAATACATAAGTAAACGTAAAGATGTAATGTAAAAAAGACATTACAGATGAAAATAAAACAAAATATACTTCTGTATGGTAGACGTTTTGTACTTTTCCAATGCTGATTATTGTCAAAATGACGGACATTTACCTCTTTTTTAGTCTAAAATCCATCGCAATCTTCTGTCGTCCACTGCATAAAAGGTGACCTCAAAATAAGCTCTGCATCCTTTCAAAAAGCACAAGGATCATGGCAGATCAAAACCAAGAGGCAACTACTGAAGCCCAGGTAAAAGCACTTGACATCTACTCTGCAGAAGCACATACACAAACAGAGCGTTGAGTCGCATTTACAGATGAACTAAGAGTAGGGCTGTCTCTAAGATGCTGTTTTGCCATTCTAGCTTTTAGTTATGTTAGCGGGAAGTGCGGAATATATTTCAATGTTGTCAATTTACACTAAATATGGCCTGACACACACACTTAATCACACACTCTGTGAAGCCAGGCCCACAGTCTATGGTTGGCATGGACAGACTGAGAGGGGAATGCTGGGATGGGCAGGCAAGAGGCAGCTGTGATGACATGGGGATAGGGCACTTATGATCACATGACCTAATTACATCACAACGGCCTGTTAGCTATCTGTTTGTGGTTTCAGCAAGAGAAAAAACACTTTCACATCCTCATCTGTCCTGATTTTCTCCTGGAAAGCTTAGACCTGTGGGAAGAGAGATTAAGAGAAATTCAGCGATAACATTGTTCATGACCAGTTACAGCTGTGGTTCTGTAACAACTGCTGAGCTGCAACCCAAAAAATGGTCCAGAGTCTGTTTTGACAAAGATGGTCCAATCTAACTCTATGACATTTTAGTTCAAATTATTGGTAGAATTAGGCAGATGCCAACACGAGAGTGTTGTTTGAGTATTATTTATACACTATTACATTTTTATTTGAATCAGCTTTTATTTTTAAATTTTCATCTCAATTTTAGTTTTAATTTTAGTTCTTTTAAAATATGTGATATAACCTAAATAAATTCTCCTTCATCCAGCGGAGAAAATGTGCTGATGTATTTGTGTTCAGTGTATCAATAACAGGTAATTTAGCATCACTGCTCTCCAATTTTGGAGGAAAAAAAAAAGAGAGAGAGAAATGTTATAATCAATGAAACTTTAAGAAAGCTGATTCTCTTAGCAGTGGAGGTGTTGTGCAATGAACTAAAACTAACCTTATAGCTAAGAGCTTTTTTATTTTTCTAATATTTATATTTTATTTTATTTCAGCTTTATTTTAATTAAGTTATTTTTAACAAAAACTATATGTTAGCTAACAATAACAAAACTAGTGTTCAACACAGACCGGTTGTGTGCAATGTGATAAAATAAAATATAAAAACAAATTAAAAGAAATTGGCTGGTTTGTTGCAACCACAGTTTTTGTGTGGTGAAATACTGAAATAAAATAAAATGATCATTTTATTTCAAATACCTGATAGTTCCTGCCAGAAGTGGGTTGAATGCGTACAGCCAGTCATGCATCTCTTTGTCATTGCCTGCTTGGAGGAGAATGTTGCGGTGCTCAGTGCACACTGCAAAAGTGTTAGGAGCCTAGAAACAAAACATCACATGGGTTAACAAAATCAGTAGACAGCTATTGCTAGCAGAACTCTTTCCTCAGTAATCATGTGTATGTCATTGGATGAGGTATAAATAAATTGCCTCACCCTCAGCATGGCCTGCTGATCTTCGCTGTACTCCACCTGAGCAGAGGACAGGTTGATGACAGCTCTCTCCACGCAGTCTCTCTCACTGCGGTACAGGTAGACATATGGCCGCCGCACCACAATGTACCGCTTAACCCAGCCATTGGTGTGTGGCTCGAGAAAGTGTAGATAGCCTTTCTTTGACACAATGGGGCTGTAGTCAGGAAATAATAGATATGTACCACATTATTTACAGGGTAATCAATAACAGAACACATTAGGATGTTTAATGTTTTAAGAACAGGAGATTTTCAACAGTGGTCTTGAATGTTATACTGACACCTAGTGGTGTGGATGCAATGTTATACAAAACATCCAATCAAATACACCAAAAAGTCAGTTTTTTGCTGCTCGCCTACACAAAGCTTTAGTGTACTTTTAAAGTCAAAATTGAGTTGAGGTGGTAAATTTCTGGGACAGTTTTGGATGCTACCTGACGCGAATCTCCTGGATGTTCGGGATGAAGGTGCAGCTCCTGGGTTTTCTCTCTATAGGGCTGAAGGGGTCGAGATCAGGGCTAGAGGCACCAGAGTTTGCTTCAGCACCTCTGTAAAATCACATAGAACATGAAAGTACTGTTAGTTGTAAAGTATTTGAGGTGTTTTGAGACCGTATGGGCTGATTCTAGAGAACTAGTATTATCATATTGTTATAATACTAACAGGAACTTTTGTGTTTTGTGTTGAAAATTCACTGACCTGAGGTCTTGACTGCCATAGTGACCATCCACCAGTGACGGGCAGGTGGAGGAGGGTGTTAAAGTGCTCAGAGGGGAAGAAGAACTGTCTCTTAAAAGCGATGCAGACATCTCTGACAGCTAGAAAAAAAAAAGAAAAAAAAAAAGAGCACCACCAGATGATAAAGCTGGCAAGGCATTAAAAGTGTTTCATTCATCATATTCCAGAAAATGCCATGCTTACCCTTAAAGCATCTATTACACTAATCATGCTGCTCTACTCTTAATGAGTGAATGAGAGAAGTGAAGTGAAGTAAATTTTTAAAATGCCTTTTTAAATGGTTAAAAGAAAAAGACTGCTAAATATGACATAAGTAGTAAGAGAGAGTGAGAGAGAGATATCTGGTCTGCATGGGCAAGAGAATGAGGCAAGGTCTGGATGGACACTAGAGCAGTAAAGGCTCACCTTGCTCTCACTGAGACTGCTGCTCACCTGGCTGTACTGCCTGTTGAAGGTGTGCATGAGCAGTCGCACACACTGAAAAGAGAAAAAAAAACGTAGGAAAATGGAATACAATACATAAAAATAAAAGTTTTATCATTTCAGAGTGGCAGTTTTCAATTTAATACAAGAGCAGTTAACAGTAATAAAAATGTATGACTTAATCTCACCAGGGCCAAATTTTAACATAGGGACATGAACAACATGCTTTGAAAAACTGAATATGTCTCTATTAGCTTCACACAGAATTTCAAATAATATATTGCAATATTTCTTTTTTCTATTGAAATGAGAATGTCTTATTTTTATTTATTTGTATTTTTTATTATTGTTGGCATAGAAAACAATAAGGTATCTGAGGTATTTTTCAGAATGGAGTTTACTGTAAGTAAAAAAATTAAATAAGAAAGCATAATAGGTCTGAATATTGAGCCTTGTGGTACTCCTTAACAAAACGGCAAATTCTTATTCATTATAACTACTTGAGAAGCAACTGTGTAAAAAAAAAAACTTAAGAATATATCTTGAATTAATTTTTTTTTAAAGTTTGTTTTTTTTGAACAAAATTTTAATTTATACATATTTATGCATTAAGTATAAATTAAAATTAATTAAATTATTAAAGATATCTTATATGAAAACAAGTAAATAAAACATAAAATTTATCTTGTCTTAAGGATGATATTTTTACACTGTGTCTGCACCGGATGTGACAGCGCACAACAGGTAAAGTCTGTCTACACTGGACACGACAAAGCAACCGTTACAAAATCATTTGAACATTATGTCAGTACGTCATAAATAGAACGCGGCATCAGTTTACTGTCAGGGATTTGTCGTGTCGCACCGTGCTGCATCCAGTATAGACAGCATATTAGATTCTATTGTATTTTGTCGCGTCGCACTGCTCGTGTCCGGTGTAGACACGGTGTTACTGAAAACAATACTAATTAAGATTTTTGCAGATTTGTTTTTGTGCAAACATTATATTTTGTTTGGTTTTGTCAAACTGGACTTGGTGGGAATAGGCTATCAGTGTCATGTTACTGTATGTGGATATAAAGCGGCAATATTCACCTTGGCAGCCAGCTCCCTCTGCCTCTCGTTGGGACTGTCCAGACCCAGACTGACTACTGGGTTGATCATGGGGCTGGAGGCCTTAGGTGAGTCCATCAGGTCTTTGCTACAGAAAGAGTCCTGTCCCAGCAGCAGAGATGCTTCCAGCTTCTCTCTCAGCAGAAGGTAATGCCTGGTCTTCTCCACCTGTAAGCAAACACCTCACAATCATTTACTTGACTGAAGACAAAAATCAGACTATAGCCAAAAATAAAAGCCCTTAAACATTCAGATGGACCATACTTTACCTCTTGTAGAAGGCTAAGTTTCTCCAGCTCCCACTGGTGGTCCAGGATGAGGCTGTCGCTGCGGGGCCTCCAACCCGCAAGGTTCTCCTCTCCTCGCACATACGCCACTGAGGTGTCCAGCACCCGTCTGCGCCTCCTTTGCATACCTGCACCATCATAGCAAAACAACAAAATGATTCAATATGCATATTTATGTGATAAAGATAATTTGTACATCTGAATTTGTACATGATAACTTACCAGGACTTCCAATGTCAGCCAAATGGCAAAGGCTTAATTCATACACTCCAGTCACACGGTTACTGAGACACAAAAGACAAACCAATTACAATAACGGTCCAAGTGATATTAGATATCAAGTCCTGAGCATTAAAGATTAGAAATAGTGCATTGATTAACTCAAAATCAATTTATTTGACTGCAAAAAGAGGCCAGCAAACTTTCCTCACCTCTCAGAGGGCCTAAAGGCACCAGTGCTGAAAAGGTTTCGAATGGAACGTGACGCAGGAAGTTTAGCATCTCTTGAGTAGAACACCATGCAAAAGTCCTTAGTGATGACAGTGGGCTGAGTGCAGTTCTCCATCTAAACATTACAGCAGCAAGTTATTGGAACATCATATAATCAAATTCAAAGCTAAACTTCTGACTGTGTCGCTTGAATTTACTGTTACTTGGTCTATACTGCTTCTGATTAGTTCCAGTATCTCCCACATTAATAAAATGTCATAATCTAATCACTTTAGTTTGAAAGGGTCTTCCTCACCTCAAGATAGGCAGAGAGGGTGATGTAAATTTTCTCTCCATATGGAGTGACACGATTCAGCAGGAGGGAGTTGTGCATGGAGCTGTCCCATGCAGCCTCAAAGCGGTAAAATGTCCTGAAAAGTTGCAAACAGCTTTGAGAATTATATCACTGCTTATATTTTTCCTTTATTTGTACAAGGTGGGTTGTAAGGTGGGTTACAACAATGACAACAACAAAAAAATTAATTAATTTAAAAAAATCTGTATGCTTACAAAAAAAACATACCTATGATCAATTCCCAATGACACTCTGACAGGACACAATAAAGAAACTACCATGTTAGTGAATTAAAACTCACTAATTTTAATTATGTCATTAAATAATTAGAATATTACGAATATAATTACATTTAAATACATCTATGTGAATTAGTTATGAGGTTTTAGTGTTGTTAGCATACATTTTAATTAATATTAAGAGTAATTGATTAATATATATTAATTAATTGACATTATATACATAATATATACATAATACAAATGTGACTCTGGACCACAAAACCAGTCATAAGGGTCCTTTTTTTAAAATTGAGATTTATACATTATCTAAATGCTGAATAAATAAGTTTCCGTTGATGTATGCAGTGGCGCAGCGGATGGGCACGCAGGGCACGCACTGCGGGGGGGCCCCGCAATAAGAAGATGGTGTGCGTTGAAAGACGATGATCATGTATCGACGATAACCAGAGATATTGTCAAAAGCATTAAATATTGTCATTATTAAGAGTATTTGGCGTTTCCAATTAATGTAGGCCTGTTACATTCTGGCTATTATTATTAGGTTGCTTTTATTATTAAATTAATATTACAATTAATTTTCTCCACCAATAATTTCATAGAGCATCACCGCATAACTAACGCGCTGTGAGGATAATAAAAGATTAGGCTATTAGCTTAGGCTACTCCTCATTGAAAATGTTTTAAAAATGTCTTTTAAAATAGGTCTATTATAGCCTACAATGAATTATAAGCCTATAGCGTAAATAAAATTGTTAGCACTTCAGTCTTCAATGAAACTTAAGAGCAGCTTTATTTTAAGCATCGACTTGCAAACGCACAGCCTCCATCCCCACCCACCAGGATCTGGATCGGGAGGGGGGCCTCCGGGGGTGGGGGTGGGGGGGGGGGTGGATTTGCGCTATGCCACTGGATGTATGGTTTGTTAGAATAGGACAATATTTGGCCGAGATACAACTATTTGAAAATCTGGAATCTGAGGGTGCAAAAAAAATATATATATATTCACCTTTAAAGTTGTCCAAATTAAGTCCTTAGCAATGCATATTACTAATCAAAAATTAAGTTGATATATTTACGGTAGGAAATTTACAAAATATCTTCATGGAACATGATCTTTACTTAATATCCTAATGATTTTTGGCATAAAAGAAAAATCGATCATTTTGACCCATACAATGTATTGCTGGCTATTGCTATAAATACACCCGTGCAACTTATGACTGGTTTTGTGGTCCAGGGTCACAAATAATCTGAATATATGTCATTCATGTAAATACTTTGTTATTGCTAACAATCCTGTTTTATTATGACACAGTACTGACAGTAGTCATATTGCAAATAGCAAAAACAGCTTTTAAAAGCATTGTGTTATTGAGAGGTACTGGAGGAAGGATCAGTGGTGTACCTGTCATCATAAGACGGTCGTATGAAGCCTGAAGACAGGATGTTGAGGGACAGGATGTTGGGGTCGATGATAGTCTCATCCGCCTCGGGTGTGTTACGGATACGCCCTAAAAAAGAACAGAAGAAATGCTGAGTCATCTGAAACTCCGCCTGAACATTCGACATAACATCTCCATTTGTCCTCTATGCCAGTTAGCACTTAATGTGATGGAAGCCAGAGATTCTGATAAAGTATTTTTGAGAGAAAAAAAAAAAAAAATAGCACTAACCTATGACGAGCTCTTTAACCTCCTTCCACTCAATATCATTGCCAGTTTCATGGGCAATAGTCACTGTAATTCTTCTTTGGATGCCCTGCGGACAATATTTCAAAGGTGAAAATCCAAAATTCTCAATTTTTATCTCAATTTACACTAAGGTTTAAAATTTTGGGGTCTGTAAAAACCTTTTTTCACAGAAATTAATACCTTTATTCAGAAAGGAAATATTAAAGTAATCAAAAGTGACAGTAAAGATATTTATAATGTTACAAACTATTTTAAATAAATTTATCAAAGAATCCTAACAAAATGTATCATGGTTTCCACAAAATATTAAGCAACACCACCATGTTTTTTTTTTGTTTGTTTGTTTGTTTGTTTTTTTACACTGATAATGAAATGTTTCTTCAGCACCAAATGAGCATATTAGAACAATTTCTGAAGTATTATGTGACACAGAAGACAGGAGTAATTGATGCTGAAAATTCAGCTTTGCCATAACAGGAAAAAATACATTTTAAAATGTACAAAAAAAACAAATACTATTGTAATAATGTTCACAATTTAACTGTTTATACTTTATTATTTTTTATCAAATAAATAGTGAGCATTAAAGACTTATTTCAAAAACATTAATAAATCTTAAAAATAAAGCAACCCCCAACTTTTATCATTTAATGGGTTGATAGGGACTGATGGATTCATGTTTACCTGGTGCAACAGGAATGTACCGTGGCAGGGCATTCCACCCCTGTGATCAACAACAGCTGGGATGTAGCTAAAAAAGTACACAAACAGCTACAAGGGTTACATTATATATGAATAACCTACCATACATACAGGCTTCAATGAGTAACTGACTAGGAACTGATACACCACAATGTGTTTATCAGATACTCACTCTCCGTTGGCCTCCAGCTCACAGATCTCAAAGAATGCCATAAGGTCATATTTGCAGTGACAGGGGCCAGCGGTTGAGCGTGTCAGCGTATTCAGTTTAGTGGCGGGCACTGGGGGAGACAGAGTTCAGACACGGACAGACCACAAGCACTGTATGTACTGGTCAAGAAATGAGACAAATCATCACCTCACCTGGCTTTGACAAAGGCATAACTCTAGGGAACTGCCTTCTTGTTGGACGTAATGAACTATAGGGAAAGAACATTTTATTTGACATTGTAGGCGACTAAATGTATGATAATAAAAAATATAAAAACAAGTTGCTCACCTAATTAAGTCCTTACAGAGCAGAGGGAAAGGCTGCTTCTGGTAGTGGCCAAACACCTCAAAAACAATTGGCTGACTCTTGATGTATTCCACAAAAGACTTGGTGACCTCCACGGTTATCTGCAATAGCAGCAAACCGCACAAATAATTTATGTTTTATTTAACATCTAAAACATGGTTGAATTACTTCATTAGTAAATGTCACAAAAGTTGATTACATTTTGTACATGGTAGAATCCCAGTGGAGGACCTCGGCCGGTATTCTTTAATGGCTCAGTGGAAAATGCCTCGTCGTGCCTGTGAATAAAGCTGGAAAAAGACTGAGATGAGATTGCTTCAGATGTCTTATGAGCATCCTGGATGAGTGTTTGCAGAGGTGTCATTCAAACAGAGGGGGCACAATGTTTTTGAGTGGCAAATTTCAAAAAATTTAGCAGCATGAAAACAATGTTCATCTAAAACACTGTGGCTGAAATACATAATGTGCATAAGTATTTGCCTTTCAACCCCTAAAATCTGTCAGATGTACAGCACAGTTTTTATGGAAAATCCATCCTGATAAATCTATGAATGAGAAGCATCTGCTCACTTGAACTGGCAGAAGATATCTGCATACTCAGCAGAGATGCTAGAGGCCTGAAGCACTGTGACCCTGAAGGTGAAGTTGCTGCCGATTTTCAAATGCTGGAGTGATTCTTCCTGAGTCACATCAAGAGGAAATTCCAGACCACCCTTCAGAGGACTGTTAAGAACATCAGGAGAGGCTAGACGCAGCAATGCATGAGAAAACAGATCAGATTAGAATACAAATAATGTCTAACTCTTGTGTAAGTCACTTATATTACTATTTACAACTACTTTAATAGTAAAAATATCACAGCATGATTACTAGGCAAATTATTTTATGTTGTGGCATGTATAAATTCATCTTGTGCAAAATTTATTTTAGTCACTTATGAATAAATAAATGAGGCCACCATTAATGTTTATTTTATTTATTTATTTATTTTCCAAAAAAACATATTACCTGCACAGGTGTTGTTGTTGACCTCATCAGCACTGAGGCTCATCTCTGAGTTTTGTCCTTCTCCTTCTACAATGCGCAGCTCCTCTTGAGATGTGTTTGTGTGAGACATCCCACCGGTGCATGTTTCTGTCTGGAACTGAGCAGAGAGAAAACTATTCTTGATGGTGTCTCACCTTCAACAAAAACTATTTAATGCCTAAAAAGCCCAGCTCAACTTCTGAGATAATAACTGTGAGAATTAATTTGCCAAGACAAAACAGAATCAATTACATGAAATGAGTGAAACAACCAACCTTCTCAAACTGTTGATCCTCAAATGAGATCTTGGCAGTTCCTGATTGTCTCACACCTGAGCCATAATCAGGAGCCTCTTCATCAGCTGTGACAAGAGATTAAAGATTATGGCAACAATTTAAGATTTAATTATATTTAAGCATGCACAAAACAATTCTAAACATAATCAGAAAAGGAAGAAAATACATACAGTACATACATGCATATGTCTAAATTTCATTCATAACAAGAGAATTTACCAATGAAATATGAAAACATAATCGGTCTGAATACTGAGCCGTGTGGTACTCCTATACTATTACAAAAAAATATCAAACAATACTTTATGTAAAGTGACAATAATTAATGTAAAGTGATGCACCATGCAGGTTAGCTCTGGAATCTGTTCAAAATAGGTTTGTGAAAGCATCATGAAGATGAATTTACCTGATATGGCTTGTACTGCCACGCGGAGGAACCCCTTGACCTCACCTTTCTCACTTACAATAGCCACACGGTGCACTAATGGCACAGGGTACAGCAGATTACTCAGATACACAAATGCCCTATGGGAGAAGAAGGAGAGGACAATGGGAAAAAGGAGGAGAAACGAAGAAAGAAGAGGGATTTGAGACCGTTGATGGGGTGAAAAAAAGAAGAAAAAGGGGTTAACATTAATGGAAAAAGAAGTTTAAATGGGAAAATGTCAGTGAAGATCAACTCAGCCACACTGCCACTAGACAACACAACATCAGACACAAAAAAAGCAACCAAACAAGAAGCTGCTCCAGTGAAAGCCAAAAAGTCTGTGGTTCATCTGTGAATACTCTATTAGAGCCTCCATTCTCATAAAATGATACAGAAAGTGATGGTAGCGAGGATTTTGGTCTCTGTGGTGGTTGGTGAAAGTGTTTCAAGAACATGCATAAAGAAGAGAACTGCACCACAAGCTATTTTACACTATAACTTTTGACTGACTGATCTAAATTATCAAGCCATAAACATAGGTAAAGCTATGGAAATACATTGTCACACATTTGATTTTAATTGATGTTTCAGTAACTGATTGAAGGTTTAATTACAAATCCATGTCTCAGGTATGTGTCTATGAAATCCCTGAACTAGACATAGAATAGATATCGAATGCAGGTAAGTTTGGTGACAGATTGGCCTACGTCTTGTCTACGTTCAGACAAATACATTCATTCAATTCAGATCTGCCCTCTTGATCCCAATGTGTTGCTGGACGAAGCTTGACAGGCAGGGTTCAAGAGTGACAGGAGGTGTGGCCAGAGGGGAGGAGCTTTCGACAAGATTGGTGAGGCGCAAATACAGCATGCTCAGATAAACAATATGTTTAGTGAAAAAAAACTCCAAATTTGGCTTGTTGGGCCAGATGCAAACTGGAAAGCAAAAAATTGAAATGACATTAACATACATGAATTTGACCCCCATCAACTTAAATGATAAATCAGTCAACACACGTCACAAATCTTGTATGTTGCATGAGCGCAGGGAAGTGAGAGTGTGGGAGCCAATCCAAAACTGTGGTACAAATTTTAGTTCTGGCATGCCTGATTGAGACTGCTGTAGTCGAAACCAGCTCTTTCATCTTGAGCGCTGTAGCTTTTCAGACAAAACAATCAACCGATTTATACTGATCACAGAAACAACGGAATTCTGCAGAGGACACTAATTTCATTTCAGAGAAGAGCAGACAAAAATGTATTATGCTGCCATACAATGCTGTATCTTTCAAAATAGGGCAGAATTGACGTGACTGCAATACGCAACACTACTAATTTTGTCCTGCAGAGCCACCCATGTTCAAATGCCTTCAAATTTCTAAAGTTGCCCTTTGTTACAATAAACATGCACTAGGGATCTGTCACCAGTGATCTAATGCGTTTCAGTCAGTATCTTGACATTTCCTCTCATTCAGTTACTGAAAACCTCAGACACCACTGAAATTGTGCATTTCAACACTGTATGCAACATTTATCAATGCATGAGAATGCATAAAAAAGGTAAAAGGTTTGTTGTGTAAGTAAAACACATCTTAAACATACAGAAAGAGGCATTAAAACTGCCTTCAGATCAGGTCAAGAGTTTCACACTTTCAAAGTCAAATCTTGTAAGCCAGACTATAAAGAAATTATTATTATTATTTTACATTTTATTTATTATATTTACATTGACATATTAGAATGGCATCATTGTTTGTTTGTTTATTTATTATTAAAATCAAAATTTGTATTATTATTATTATTATTATTATTGAACGTACCAGATTTTATTATATTTATGTTGACATTATACAACAGCATCAATATTTGTTTATTGTTAAAAATCCAAATAATAATAATTATTATTATTATTTACTATGTATTACATAATATATACATTTAATATATACATAACTATATTTATTATATTTTATTATATTTTATCATATATTCATTGACATAACAGAATGGCATCAACATTTATTTATTTATTAAAAAAATAAAATCTAAATTCTTATTATTCTTATTGATAGTAATAATACATGCCATCCAAGAAATTTACTTTAGAATGTAGAACACTAGAAGAAAATATGGCGGTAATGTTTGTTTAGCAGAAAACTAAAGTAGATTTTTTTTTAAATACTGATGGACATAAAGATATGTTTTACCCGAAACCATGAGTATACATTTAGGAAATGACCAAACTGATCTTTATCTTGGCAATAGATATTCTAACCCCTACCGATCTTTTTTCTGTATTTGGTGCCCTGTTAGGAAGTTCTAGTAACAGACACTGTTATCTGTGTCTCAGTGTGAAAGAGCTAGTTTCCTCTGCCAGCATGCTCCTGAAACCTCACCAACCTTCCCACTAAACTGAACAGAGGCCAGCGGTCGTAAAAGGGGTCCTGGCCATCACTGACACCTGGGCAGTGCTCCCCCACACCATCCTCCTCTCTCCCAAGCTCTGAGCCAGGGTCCTCCATAAAGATCTCATCGTCCAGGTCATCCAACTCCTCCTCCTCCACCTCGACTTTCCCATAATGCCGCTCATCGGCAAGCTCGGTTATGTCAGAGTCGGGGTCGGAGAGGGTGGGGGAGAGGGTAAGGTCACTCATGCGCTCGCTCATGCACGTGTTGAGAATGGGAGTGCTGGTGCAGCCGAAAACACGGGAACTGGGTTAGTACAACACCACATGCGCACACACTCGCTCACATGTACAAAACATTGTTGTATGTCAGCATAAACCCAGCCATGAGCCTCCCAATTTGTGTTTGGCTAATGATCTTCTAGTGTGTTTGGTGAGGAGTGTTCAAGCTTAGCTTTAGCGTTTGAAGTGTCTGAATACTGAAAAATTAGTGCAAAACTCACTGAACGAAGGCTGCACATAGATTCAAATCAAAAGTGAAGGAACCCTCATTAAAAGCACAATGCAAATCATAGGCAGTTTCCAGTCATATACAGTGAGAATACCAGCATCCATTTAGCACTTTAGAGCATACAAAGTTGACTGATTTACTACTCACCGACCAACCAGACGGAACCATGGAAAGCGGTCATAGAAAGGGTCACCACCGGACATCATGTGATCACAGTCCTCAACTGCAGTACTGGGCACCTCTGCTGCTCGGTCATACATTTCTCTCATCAAATCCAGTCTTTGTCTGCAGAGACAATTGTAATGCATCAGCAAAAGTAACAAACCATGCTCTGTAATGTTATCTGCAATGTTCTCTTTACATGCTCACCTTTTAAGCAAAAAACCAAAAAGAAAATGGCGGCTAACATGCATTAAACCCCATTAGCTTTAGCCTACTAGCTTTGAGATCATCAATATGCTGGTCTGGTCTGCTCCTAAAGGGTGAAATGAACTTTTACCAGCTACATGCATTTAAAATGCAAAATATTTGTCTTCTAGGAAAACAGCAAAAATACTCATGATTCATTCTACATATGGTGTATCCAAATGTTTGTCTCTTTAGAATGAGAATAAACGTCCACCTAATACCACCTGCCTTTGATTAGCAATGCCAAATAATGGTTCATGACTGTTATGTAAATATAAGGCTACTGGCCATCATTCAAGGGCTTAAGCATTGATAAGAGTAGAAAAAGTGATCTTGTTCATTTTACGGTACATGAATCAATACCTCTCCGGCTTGAAATTAGTGTTAATTTCAGGGCTAGACTCACTTTGTGGGCATTATGTGCATATTGTGTATGTTTAGTCTCGCTGTACCTGAGTTTGTCCAGGGTCCAGTAGTGTGTGGCACCATTTTTCTGGTCCTGAACCTCTACTGCTACAATGGTGCGAGGGAACAGCCTTTTCTCCCTGTCTTTGGCCATGCTGGGGGGCAGGAGGTCAGGAGGCAGTGGGGAGTACAGTGTGTCCGTTAGTAGCACAAACTGAAATTGAACCTGCAAAGAAAAAGGGGAACAATTTATCCTACTCATTAGGAATACCCAATCATTAGGCTGACCTAAAATTATTTTAGTGTACCTTTTTCTTTAGTTCCACGCTAATGGCATTAGCCTCCTTGAGGAAAATTGCATTTCCCCAGAGCAGGTCTCTGAGAGAGGTGAACTGATAGAATCGCCATTTCCGGAAAGCCCAGAGGGCCAGTTCGGTCTCTCGCTTTGTCCATGGCACTGCAGGACCAAAATATGAACCCATTACAAATGAGATGTCTAAGAAACAAGTAAACACTGCATGTTTTAAGAACATGAAGTCATGTGATACTGTGATTATGCATTTGATATATGGATCAGATCATACAGTACCTATGTGGTTTAAACTGTGTTACCCACCTTCCTCTTCTGGTTCCTCCTCTTCCTCTGTGGTTTCTGGGTAATATCTGGAGTTGACCTGCCTCTGAAGAGCTTCCAGCTTACTCTCATAGTCCTAAACAAAATATCAGTATGAAATTTGGTTTCACTGCAAGCTTCTTCGAGTTTCTACTACTTAAAGATTAATTAAGCTCTTACTAATCTAAAATGGCTTACCAGTCTCTGCTGTTCCAGAAGGTTGCTTGCTTCTTCTCTCTCCTTGCGGTACTGGTCCTCCAGCTCCTGTAACCTGTAAATGATGTAAGCATCAGAATGAAGGCGCAAAACCTAGATACTAAATAGTCCTGCAGTTCTGAAACCCTCCACCTCCCCCAGCTCCACAAATCTAGATCTGATTTTTGCTGGTTTAGGAACACAAGAGGGCTAGTGACAGAAGTGCTACCGTACCTCTGCTCCATCTCTTGTTTCATATCAATGCCTTGTTTTTCCAGTAGTTCTCTTTGGGCAAAGGCCCAGTCCACTGGCTCGACAGGTGTGTCTGCACACGGGGTCCTCTCCCTCTCTTGCCGTGCTTGCTCAGGGTCATTGAAACGGAACACGTGGCTCTTGCCCATAATGATACGGTTACCTAAGATAGATAACAGACAGGGTCAAAACATCTTACAAGCACCAAAAAAAAGTTTTTCAGCAGACTGGGCTTGTTTTCAGCCTGGAAACTGAAGAGCTACCAGATCTGAGAAGAGTGGGCTCTGTCACTCTCTTCCCATTAACGTAAGTCTCTGCTTCCTCACAGGGCTCCAGAATCACCATGCCCTCTCCTGACGTATTTGTAGTACTTGTGAAGATACAGTGTTCGTCTTTAATGAAGTGGCCGCTCAGGACAATGTCCTGTCGACTGCTGGCATCCTCGCGGCCGACCCTGCAGGAATATATGGAGGCTATATGTCAGAATGAAGGGAAACAGATAGAGATACTAAAAAAATACAAAATAAGTATTAAAAATTCCATGATGATGATCATTTACTACCAAAAATATAAATTTTTGATATAAAAAACTGTAAAATAAATAAATAAATTCTAAAACTATAATCTATATCTATAATATTACAATTAACTAATATTATAAGTTTTTGTGTATTTATTGAACAGATCATTAGTTACTGATTGGTCATATAATCAGAAATGCTAAATTGTTTAAATGTTTACAATTCATAACTTTACAAAAAGGTATAATGTGTTAACATTAGCTAATTTATAAAGTAAACTAACAATGAGTAATATTTTTACAGCAGTAGTTAATAAAGTTAGCTCAAGTTAGTTCACAGTGCATAACTACCTTAACAGATTCAGATTTTGATCTTAAATATTTTAGTAAATGTTGAGATTACCATCAATAAATGCTGTAGAAGTATTGTTCATTTAATGTCTTTGTGGACCATGGTTGAAAATACTGGTTGTAAATAATCAACATTCTTACTTGGTGATTCCATCTTTAATGTAGTACAGCAAGCATTCGGACATCAGTGGATCTTCATTGAGGTTGACCAGGTGAGGTGTCTGAAACAGTCAAATCATAAAGAAGTGTTGACTGAAGCATATGACTTCACTAACTTCCTTTTAGAAAACATATTTGATCTTCTAACCTTCTTTGGTGAAAAGACTCCAACGGTTCCTCCATCTTCCCTCATCGCCACACCCATTTCAGCCAAAAGTGCCTCCCTAATGAAAACGGAAGATTTTTATTTAACAAATGAAGTACACAACTTAAATTTCAGACACATTTCAAGATAAAAGCCCTCTCAGGGGTCTCCAACCTTTCCATTCTAATGGCCTCAGTGCGACGAAGCTTCTCCTCCCAAGTTTCATTGAGTTCTGCGATTATCTTCTCAGTTTCCTAATTGGAAAAGAGGTCAACATTAAAACGATCAGCACTGGTCCTTATTAATTTATCAAACCATCCATCCCATCATCCTCTCTCTCACCTTCAGCCTCTCAATGGCTTCCTCGCTTCCCGGGCTGAACATGATCCGGTCATGCAGGCTGCTGATGGAGCCAGCTCGGCTGGACAGGGCCGAGAGAGAGGGCGAGGGGCTCATCCCTGTCATGGCATTGGTCACTGTGGAGAAATCACCTCTTTGATTGACAGCCTGGATGCTATTGAGATTAGTCTTGTAATTGGACAAGTCTAGGCAACACGTAGGAACAACAGGTTGGAGAGTCAAAGGAAAAATTTTGGTAAGAGAAAAGGAAAACCATGGAAACAGAAAAGAAGGGGAAGGAGGAAGAGTAGAAAGTGTCAAACAAAGCTGAAAAGCTAATTAAAAAGGTTGTAAAGCTGCAGGGCGCAGGGCAGACGGCATCAATTTGAGGACGCTGTTGTGTGGTTTTATTTTTCAAGCAAATTAGAATATCAATTTTTTTTTTTTTTTTTTTTATTAATGGATTTTTCCCTCATGCCTCAAATTCATTGGACCATGCTTGAGATAATGAGCATGGAGATGAACTGAACACTCACCACATGCCTGTGCTTCACATGGAGGCAAAACCTCTAGAGCACCTTTGGACCATCAAAGAAGCAGTGTCCAATAATAGTGTTGCCTGTCAGACTAATTAGTTTTATTTAAACTGATTAGTTGAAACTGCACAGCATAGACTTTGGTGGTCCAGAGATTCCTGCTTTGGCCATCACAGGGGTCGGCAACATTAGAAAGGGTCAATACTGGCACACACATAAAAAGGACAGAGGATTTATTGTATGATTTTTATATGATTGTAATATTATTTAACCGTTTATTTTAAAATGTTGAAGTCAGATTCCAAAATTACCACTCATCAAGCAAATATGAGTAAAATAGGCTCTGGAGAGTGAATGTTGGTATGTGATATAAACGATTACAATAAAAGATTAATGAAGAATCGCCACCAAAGAAAAATCATGATGTATCAAACCAAAAACTGATCCACGCAATAGTGAGTCACCTAAATAAATCCTGTCCTGTGAGTTACACAGTCCTGCTCACAGTGCTGCATGGGTGACACACTTTGGCACTCCTTTTTTTTTGCTTTAAAAACAATAAAGTTTTATTACTAATATAAAGCTGCTATGAACAGATTTGTAATATACTGCAAATAAAATAAAAAAAAATTAAAAAAAGCTACATTTCATGTAAAAGAAAAAACAAAAACAAAAGTTGCCGACCCCTGGGTTATCACAAGCTGTGAAGCATTTAAGGTGCCAAAATACACACATTTGAGAGCAGATATTCCAGGAGCCTGTGCCCGATATGCTGAGAAAAACAGAGAGAGAAGACAAGTCCTTCAGACACCTTCCTAGAGCTGTCTGACCCACTGGCTTCTGATAATATAAGTACAGAAAATGTTTGCTTTACTCATAGGATAACTCTCTTCACAGCATTTGAATCTGAGAGGAAATCTGTCAATTTAAGTAGAGTGAAACATTGTAGCTCCTCAGTTTGAAGTGCATCATAGATGACTCACTCTCAATGATGTCTCCAAGACCTTGAGCATAGAGCAGATCCTTCAGACGGGCCACCTCATCCTTCAGCTCACGCACCAGGCGGTTGTTGGGGTCTTCGTTGATGACGGCGTTGCAGCGGATCTGCTTGGCTCGGTCAGCATACCTGTGACATTTATATTGCTATTATCCATGCATAATAGTATCAGAATGTTCCAAATAGTTCAGCATTCAGAACATTACCTGCTGAGGCTAATGACATCTAATGACATGGATGAAGTCTTCATAGTAATGCATAGCCAGTAAGGAATAGTTCACCCAAAAAATGAAAATTCTGTTGTTAATTACTCACCCTCATGTCATTCCAAACCTGTAAGTCTTTTGTTCGGAACACAAATTAAGATATTTTTGATGAAATCCGAAAGCTTTCTGACCCTGCATAGACAGCAATGCAACTACCATGTTCAAGGCCCCGAAAGGTAGTAAGAACATCACTGAAATAGTCCATGTGACATCAGTGGTTCAACCTTAATTTTATGAAGCTACAAGAATACTTTTTGTGTGCAAAGAAACCAAAAATAACAACATGCATCGTGGTACTCTCGTAAAGCCACGTCAAAGACTGATACGGAAGAGAAGAAATTGTTGAATAAAGTCTTTTTTTTTGCACACAAAAAGTATTCTCGTAGCTTCATAACATTACAGTTGAACCACTGATGTCACATGGACTATTTTAACTAGCCTATGTCCTTACTTCCTTTCTGGGCCTTGAACACGGTAGTTGCGTTTCTGTCTATGCAGGGTCAGAAAGCTCTCGGATTTCATCAAAAATATCTTAATTTGTGTTTTGAAGATGAACGATGGTCTAGTTTGGACCGACAAGAGGGTGAGTAATTAATGACAGAACTTTCACTTTTGGGTGAACTATCCGTTTAACATACCAACATACCATTTTTAGTGTTACATGACCCTAGTTTATTAGTCTAAAGTACAGTGGTGGTTCATACCTGAGCGTGCTGAGTGTCTCATCATAGTTAATATCAGCAGGGCTCAGAGCTGCTACCATAGCTGTGCGCGAATTTCCTCCTGATAAATGAAAAACACTGTGACCTTCAGGAATCTTTTTAATGTTTTGGCACCATACCACAGTTAAACTGACCACATTGACTGTAATATGCAATGTTTTATGTGATGGAGAGAAATGTTTATTGTTAAGAAGGTATGTGGATGGTGCATAAAGCCTCATACCGAGGTTTTCCCTCAGCAGCCATGTCAGAACTGAATCTCTGTATGGAATAAAGCTCTCAACTTTCTTCTTCTTCTTGTTCTGTAGGAAGAAGAGAAGCCGTGTCAATTATCAAAGCTAAAAATGATTGATTATTAAAGAATAGTTAAATTGATCCTCACCTTGTTTGGTGCAGAGTCCTAAAAACAACAAAATATATATATTTTAAATGTTTACCATTTTTTTTCATTTTCTTTTAGGAACATTCATATTTAAATTGAAAGAATTCTTACCACTTCAGCCAGAGCAGAGATAACTTTGCCTAGTGTTGTTAAAGATTTGTTGATATTGGCTCCTTCCTAGAAAAGGTACAAAGCACGCATATTTATATGATGCACTCATCTGAAATGACAAACTGTCATGTAACTCTGTTGAACTCAAAGTGACACACCTTGAGTCTAGTGCCTTTAGCTCCAGTAGAATCAGCCCTCTCACTCCCTGCCAAGTCTACCAAGCTGATTTTGCTGACCTGTTTGCAAATGGAAATGTTGTGTCTAAGAACAGTAAAGCGTTCTAATGCACATACCAGCAACTTCAGCAACTGTCAAACTGCCAACATCCATCAGTGAAGTTTGAGCTGCAGAGCGTCTCACCTACTTTTGCATTGTAGTCTATTTCTGAAGAGGTGGTCACTTTTTCTCATATAGAACAACACTAAACATTGGCATACATGGAGGTCTGGTGGGAAAGGCTGCAGGAGAGAATGCGGTACCTTTTCAGACGTGTTGTCTGAGTCACTATCATGTTTTTTCTGTGTGAAGATGATGTTGAACACAGCATGGGAGCGGCTGCTGGTCTCATTCATGTTGGTGGCTGCCACAGTCCTGACAACAGAAAACCGATGCACAGTGCTGAATGATTTGATTTCTATTACATACATAAATATGCAAATTCATGCTTTATTTTAGATAAATACTATTTTCCCCCAGTCTCCATTCCTTCAAACTTATTAGCAGAGGTACATACACTATAGTTTAAAAGGCTGGGGTCAGTAAGATTTTTTTTAAAGAAATTTATCACTTTTATTCAGCAAGGACGCATTCAATTTATTAAAAGTGACAGTTATAATGTATATAATGTTATGAAAGATTTCTATTTCAAATAAATGCTTTTATTTTGAACTTTCTATTCATCAACGAATTCTATAAACAAGCAGCACAATTATTTTCAACATCTTCTTGAGCGCCAAATCAGCATATTAGAATGATTTCTGAAGGATATGACACTGAAGACTGAAGTATTGAGTGGTGAAAAATATTAAATTAAAATACTTATTTTAAACCATAATAATACTCCACAATATTACTGATTGTATTCTATTTATGATCAAATAAATGTAGCAAAGGTAAGCATAAGAGACTTTCTAAAACATTTTTAAAATATTATCAACCCCAAACCTTTGAATGGTAGTGTAATTCAGAGGCTAACCTCTTCTATATTCAGAAATTTGTTTCACCTTGCTTTGTTTCCAGAGTCCATCAGGTCCTGTATGTCATTGTAGGAAGTAACGGCCAGTTTTGATAAGTCCTCCACATATGGTCCCATCAGAGGATGCTCTCGCACACGCAGATTCCCTTTGTTCTTTGGGTTCAGAAGGTCCCGCACACGCTCACAGTAGATCTCCATGTAACTGACCTGAATAAAACAACATTTTCATTTGACTTGATATACTGATTCTACGTTAAGAATGCAATGTATGATGCAGGTGCTGCTCTTACCTCAACCGAGTATCCCATGCTGTTGTCATTATTGTCACTGATCTTGGTAAACAGGTCCTCGCATAGCTGTCACAGACAGATTCAGCATTAAAAATGTGTTACCTCAAACTTGGCAGCATCTAAGTCATCTACAGTATTTGCTACAATATCAAAGATTACAGTGTACTACCAATGGGATGATGCCTTCTTGGTCTTTCTCTTGCTTGCCCATCATGGTATATGACTTTCCGGCCCCAGTTTGCCCATAGGCAAAGATACAGACGTTGTATCCCTCAAAAGCATGCAGAAGCATTTCCTCCCCTATGTCTTTATAAACCTGCTTTTGGCATGCATAGTTCACATCTTCTGGCTGTTGAAGACAGAAACGCACAAAGCACAAAAGGAAATCATCATAAATGTCTCAATAACAGCCATCGTGATCACAGAAGAATTAAAAATAGCAGCAGTGAGTTGCATAAGATGCAGATTCACCAGTTAATATCAAGAAACTCACCGTTGTATGTGACCAATACGAATAGTCAAAGTTGAAGCTCTTGTTCTCCTTTGGCTGTTTTGGGTTTATAATTGCTAGAAAACAAAGAGAACATGTCTATAAGAATAAATCTATAATCTAATGAAGAAAACAACAAACTATATAAAACTATTTCCAGCCACATTATTTCATTTCAATCATGTTCAGACCTGAAGGCTCTCATGGCAAAAGATGATACTAAAAACCTCATGATGAGAACAGAGCAACTTCACTATTCATGTATTTATACCATTCAAAACTTTGTGTTTAGTAAGACTTTTATTTAAAGAAATGAAATAATCCTGAAAAAAACATGTATTACTGTTTCCACAAAAATATTCCACAAAAGGTAGCACAACTGTTTTCAGCATTGATGATAATAACAACAAAAGCTTCTGGAGCATCAAATCAGCATATCAGAATGATTTCTGAAAGATCATGTGACACTGAAGACTAACGGCTGCTGAAAATTGCCACCACAGGAATAAATTACATTTTCAAATATACTAAAATAGAAAACAGCTCAGTTAAATTATAAAAATATTTCACAATATTACTGTTTTACTGTTTTTCATCAAATAAATGAGCATTAAAGACAAAAAACCTTTAAAAATGTTTAAACGACAGTGTACATTCTAAATAAACAAGCCATGTTCAAAAAAAAAATGTCATCTCAATATAGTCATCATAACAGCATTTTCTGCACTATTAATATACCATAAGGTAATAATGCATATGTAGGCACGTTTCAGGACAGATGAGTCTAAGGAAGCGTGAATCATGCCGTCCCTTGGGTTCTGGGAATGAGGTCATGAACCTCCCTGCATCCTCTCAGCAGCACAAAGCCGTGCAGTGTGTCTGACCTCACACTCTGCATCAGCTGACTCTGTTTTCCCACTCACGCTGCAGGCAGAACAACGGGGCAGTTTACAGTTTTTGGAGCTGCTCTAGAAATGAGGGCTTGAAATGCCACAGAATTCTTGGCATCAAATGGACTTTGTCTCTGAACATGTCCAAAACTTTTGCTAATGGCACATGAAATGAAAATTTTGTCAGATGAACCAGTCTCCATCTCTTGGTGAAACTTTAAAAATGTGATTCGGCTCCTCGTATTTTTGTTTTGACGGATTAATGCAAAACATTGCACATCGTTTTATAGTTCGACTTGTTTTGAGAATCAATGTACAGTAAGTCTGAGGTCAAAAATGTATTAGTCAGATGGTGACAGGCACCTAATCAATTAAAAAACTTTTTCTGAAAACTAAAGGATGACCTCTTTGACATTTTCAAACCTGTAAGCCTAAGAGATGCACTAATATTCTCTCTCATGAGGGTGCTGATGAGAGACCATGGGAATAAATATTTCATTACAGTCATAAATAATTCCTACAGCACAGTGACAATTGCCTCTTACTCAGATGAATTCAAATAACCATTGACAGCAAGTGAAAATGTGTGTTTTGAAAGAG
Organism: Tor tambroides; assembly: GCA_021397915.2. NCBI lineage: Eukaryota > Metazoa > Chordata > Actinopteri > Cypriniformes > Cyprinidae > Tor > Tor tambroides. The sequence goes on along the minus strand of JAFVLL020006432.1, from coordinate 47,066 downwards.
CACTCACTTGTAGTGTTGCCTGACATCTGGATGATACACTTGCTCTCTTTTCCCATCTCTCGTGAATTGAAGGGACGGACCCTCACGGCTACTTTCACCGAGGCACCTGCCATGGTGTCTGAGTGCTGGGGCTCTGCTACTGCACAGGATCTGATGGGACGGAGCCCAGCCAGGAATCAGAGGCCACCTGCCACCTGTAGAGAGAAACACTGACATGCTACTGTATATGTTGGAATCTAAAAAGAATATATGTGCATTTTACTTCACTACAGAATTAAGAGTACACTCTTAAAAGTACTTAAAAGGTTCTTCACAGCAATACCATAGAAGAACCATTTTTGGTTCAAAAAAGAATCATTCAGTCAAAGGTTCTATAAAGAACCATCTCTTTCTTACCTTTTTATAATCTGAAGAACCTTCTTTCACCACAAAGAACATTTTGTGAAACAGAAAGGTTCTTCAGATGTTAAAGGTTCTTTATGGAACCATTTAGACAAAAAAGGTTCTTCTATGGCATCGTGAAACTAGTGCACAGTGAAGAAGGCTGTATGATGATTCATCAACAATCAGCACTTCTGCAAAACAAGGCTACAAATGTGTTAAGGCCTACACTTTAGATTTAGTACCTTAGCAATTCACTTCACAAGAGATAATTAAAGAAAATCCCTATAAATCTGTTCAGGCGATTGTACTGGCTAAGTTATGCCACTGATAATCTAATTTAGGTAATGGAGCTCTCTGAGATCCAGACCATGACTCATCAGGACTTATATCACATTCAGTAGATTACTGTACACCAGATATGGCTATGTGACCTCATAACCTCTAAAACAGGCTTTCAAACAGGTTTAGGATTCATATGTGCAGATTTATTAAAAGAACAAACAAACTAATTGTTCAAATCAGAATCCAACAGCAAGGTCAGTTAGTCAGCAAAATTCAGGCCTATTTAAGGGAGAACCTTTGGTATCAGTGGCAATAATCCTAAATATCTTGACTGATATCTATGAGATTACAAACTTTTAATATTTTAAAAATGTGATAATTAAAAACTACTATTGTATCAAATCTACTGTACAAATCTCTCCCTATTCTACCTGTGCGTGGACCATGACAATCTCACAACAAAAGAATGATCTCGTAATGAAAAGGCTGATGGTAATGTGCTTCTGTGAACCTCATACAGGACACTAATGCTATGCTCATCATACTGTAAATACCTGATCTTCACGATACCAAATTAAGAGCTCTGATAACCAATCCAGACACAACATCAGAAACTGCTGAAAATGCCACAACCACAAATTATGCCGCAATTTACATATTTTCTTGTTTGTAATATACTTACTAAATTTATATCACAAAGTACCACAAAACAATATTATTTCATTAATGAATTAATAAGTAAATTTACATTCTCCTGAGATACTTTGTAATAAATAATGTTTCATTATATGGGTTTCAACCACACATTGATTGTGATTGTTTATAAATATGGGAATTGCATATGGTTATGGTTACAATGACCTGCATGCTGTAATACATCTTAAAAATCAGTGACATTTAATTTAACAGCTCTGCACAAAGTCTATGACATCCACCATAACCTAATAACTGTCCTACTGTGGATAGAGTAATCCATTTAAAAGACTGTCAGAAAAAATGGAACTGGGTCAAGTTATATGTAAATTATTTGATCCTGCAAATCATGGTTTTAAACATGATGATGGATTAAAAAAACTGTCCTAGTTTCTTCTTTTCTAAGAAGAATTAAATTTATTTTAGGTGCCACAAGGAATAAAAATTATTTAGAAATACAATGGAAAATAGACTGAAACATATATAGGCTATTTATTGCAACAATTAATATGGAAAATTCTCCTATTCATTTACAATTTGATTATATTTCCCCTTAATTTTTATTGGCAACGTAATATGGGATACCCACTCATAGTCAGAATTAAAAATAAAATGTAGGCTAACAAGCTGAATGAATTTGGACAACCTTTGTCTATACACTATCTCTATCTCTCTCCAGAAAAAGACTGGGCTAAGTGCCATCCTACGAGCAAAAAAAAAATATCATAGTTAGGCCTACGTTTGTACACAAACCGGCGCATTGACCAAATGTTATTTATCACATACAGCGCTCACCGTCTCCTGAAAATGGCTGCCCTGACCGTCAGCCTCTACAGGCATGAATCAGCTGTGATGGACGCGCGTTTGCGTCAGCTTCAGCTCAGCCGGCAAAACAAACGCAGTGAACGCGTTTCAACGTTTATTAAGCAAACTCGCCATACAAAACAAGGTTATCATATATAAATATGTACACCAACTCTTTATATTTAGAGCTGCCTCTGCGTAGATGCTGAGATGCGGCAGCAACACCCAATATACACTGCCAGCGTCGCGACATGCAGGAACGCTCCCAATATAATCAACAAAATCTACGCATTTATATTATCGTCATCATCTAGTTACATTGTATAACCGCGAATTCGGAACGTTTCAGCGTATCGCGTCTCGGTAGACTTGAAAGAAGTGTGACGCGTCTGTTACTATGGCAATATTTTGTCAGAATCTTTAGTTCAGAGCAGAATGCAGGCAAATATACAGAACTTAATTTCGAATTTCTGATATTAAACAAGTAAATCGTTTCTTGATCCTTAAAGATTAGTGCGCACTGTATTCACCCTCAGTAACGCATCAAATTTTTTAAAAAAGCTATATATATTCATAGATTACATCTTTCCCTGAGTAATTATCCGTTTAATCTGTCTAGCCTTTGAAACTGAAAACATCTGAATTGTGAAAAAGGCCCAGATTTCATGACACGGCCTCACCCTGGCAACATAAACAGCATCCTTCAGCACCATAGCCAGTCTCAAGACTGTCAATGCATGTAAATAAGACCAAATAAAGCAATTTCACATTAAATGTCTGTTGATATCCAATACTACTAATAATAAATATATTTATAGTATATAAATCCTAAAATAGCATGATAGTGCAAGATCACATTTAAATAATTCTATATATCTTTTTGTTGTGTGTAGACAGTTTTTCTTTTTTAAAAAGAATAAAATCTCCTTAAAGATCTTTTCCATTTTCTTCTTACTCTTTTGTATTTCAACAGCCTCTGTGTGGCTTTCCGGACAGGACAACAGTGGCATAGTGCACCACCCTCCTTATTCTCACAAGAGACGTGAAAAACAATGGTTTTAAAACACATAAATCACACAAACAACTATCAAGATCTCACATACCTGATTCCTGATGGCAATATCCTTTAGAGATTGCGGACAGCAGTGGGTTATTCCATCAAGTCTGCTTCCATCCGCCGTCTTCTTCCTCACCCAGTTGTTTTATTTTTTCCTATAGGCTCTCAGCCTCTCCCTAGCTCAGCACCATCAATGCAGGTGGAGCCCCCCCTGGCAAGACCATCAGACTGAGGGAGTCTGGTTTTGCAGGGCCTGGTACGCAGTGGTGCGTCAGGAAGCCGAGGGAGGGGTTAATGGATGTGGGGATGCGCTGAGAGACAGTGTTTCTTCAGCCTAACACAAAATGGCTCTATGGTGGAGTCAAGGATGCTGATCAGCCGTGAGTCGCTGATGACATCATCAGTGTGGGAGCTAGCGGCATGGATGCAGCACAGGGAGTGGGAAAGAGGAACGAGGGAGAGAGAGAGGGGAAAAGAGAGCCTGAGAGAACCACACACTGTTAACAGCATCACAGGACACTCTTAAAAAAGACCACGGTTCATGGATTTGCTTCCGTGTCCACGAATACAAACCACAGTGTTAAAAGCACAAAGAGCTCAATTGAAATTCTAAGCTCAGCCGGTAGGGTTTGTGTCTCAGCATGCACAGCACAGACCCTCTCAATGGGCTCATTATGAAGGCTGAGGATGCAAGCTAAGCTTATGCAAGGAGACAAACAAGTCGGGTTCACTAAAAAAAAAAAAAAAAGACCTGAAATGTACACTACAGCTCAAAAGTTGGGGTCAGTTTTTGTTTTTTAAAGAAATTAATACTTTTATTCAGAAAAGATGTGTTAAATTGGTCAAAGGTGATGGTAAAGATATTCACAAAAGATTTAAATTTTAAATAAATGCTGTTCTTTTCAGCTTTCGATCTGACACTGAAGACTGGAAAAGATTACATTTTAGATTAGATTCAACTTTATTGTCATTATGCAGAGTACAATCTTGACTATAAATGCAGATTAGCATCTAACCAGAGGAGGTACAGAGAGCATGATGCTTTTATATACCGATAAGTGCAGAGTAAGTGAAGCTATAACACAGTATGTACAGTGGGTTACTTTATATGCAATATTAAGCAGTATGTATGAAATATAAATAGAAAAGGTGTTGTGTAGGGTTATATGTACAGTATGAACAGCAGACACGAAGAACAGTGGTAATAAATGCAGTTGGTGTACAATAGTATTGTTAAACAATGTATAGTCTAAGCAAAATATCAGTAGTGCAATAATATTTTTAAAGGAATAGTTTACTGTGCTTTGTACAGTAACAATATTAGACTGTACAATGTGTGACACGTGTCCCGAAGCCTCATCAGCGTCGCCCTGGTAACCCACGAGGAGCACCTGAAAATCCTCATCCCGGGCTGATCGGTCACGCCTGCTGGCAAATCAAGCGGCGGCCATATAAGCCGCCGCCAACCCGAACACAAGTGAGTGATCACTCCAGAAGACTGGATGTTAATGCCTGTTCTGATCTTCTCCCACAGAAAGCCCGTGACCGATCAGCACCGCCCCGCACGGACACGCCGCTCTGGGAGCATCAGCACTACCAGCACTACCAGCACTACCACGGATGAGCACCCCGGCACGTGGTTTCTTCACTTTTATTAATAAATCCACCCTTCGGGGACTTCACTGCCATTCTCTGTTGTCGTGTGATTCCTCACCCCGCCACACTGGTGGAGAATGCGGGCAAGTGAGTGAGGGATCGCCGGTAACCACCCATCCTTGCACGGACACTGAATTGTTGTGGTTTTCTTTTTTTCCCCTCTCACCAGGCGGACGCTCCTCCCTGCAGCATGGAAGAGCTGCTGAAGCACCTCACCGAGGTCAGCATCCGCCAGCAGCAAATTGAAACTGCCCGCCAGCCGGCAGGAGAGGCGAATCTGCAGGCTCGCGTCTTCGCGCCACCCAACACGCTCCACCGCCGGATCCCCGTGTCCAGGCTGCCCAGCTGCTGCCTAAAATGACACCCGGCGATGATGTGGAATTGTTCCTGCAAATGTTCGAGAACGTCGCCACCCGCGAGGGCTGGAGTCACCGGGACTGGGCACGGCTGGTGGCCCCCCTTCTGACAGGAGAAGCGCAGCGCGCGTACTTCTCATTACCCTCTGAGCTTAGCGACGATTACGCCGAACTGAAGCGGGAAATATTGTCGCGGCTGGGATTATCCCCGATTGCAGCCGCCCAAATGTTCTTTCCCTCTGGACCTGGGCTTCTGATCATGATTACCTTGAGCTCAGTGGCCAGGCCTCCTCCACGTCTCGGCGCAGCACTGGCTGCTGGCAGGGATCCACCGCCAGTCAGGTGGCGGGTGTGTGAATCTCGGCCGGCTCCTGCGTCGCTTCCGCACCACCGTCCAGGCCACAGGCATGCGGAACCCACCCCTCTCCTTTGAGCTTTCCGTAGAGGCGATCGAACTAGCGGATGCGACAACAGCAGGAGAGCTGGGGAGGCCGCGCTGCCTTTCCCGAAGGGTGGGCCGGGCGGCCCCTTGCGCGGAGGGCACCCAGCGGCCAGTAGGCAGGCCGGCGGCTCCCGCTCCTCAGGACGAGCCCATGCCCACCGAACCACCCCGCTCGTCCATGCGGACTTGGCTGGCAGGCTGCGCCGTTCACCACGCCCCGCCAGGAGGAGCTCCACGGGCGGAAGTGAAGGTAAACGGCCACCCGTTTGAGGCCCTCCTGGACTCCGGAAGTGCGGTCAGCCTCGTTAATCCGGCCGTGTTATCCCCTCGCCCGGACTCTAGGGCCCGCCTGGCCATCACGTGCGTCCATGGAGACACTCGGGAGGTGTCCGCACGACGAGTCACCATCGCGGCTTCACCGGGGACATGGCCAGTCGAGGTGGGGATTGTGAAAGATCTGCCCGTCCCGGTGCTCCTGGGAAGAGACTGGCCAGGGTTCGACCGCCTTCTCGTCTCCGCCACTCAGCCTGCCAGCTTCAGCGGGAGCCGCCGAAGACCCCAACGAGCGAAGGAGGACCGGCGTCGTCCCGTGCTGCTGGCCTCCGACAGTCCAAGAGATGGTGAGTCTCCCTCCCGTAATCCTAACCTATTCTATGATGTCTTCCAGCAGGTGTCGGAAGGGGGAGACTTCAGCAAGGCCCAGCACGAGGACGACCGGTTGAAGCACTGTTGGGCTCAAGTGAGGGTGATCGACGGCCAAGAAGTCCAACCAGGCCCTCACCCGGTCCCCCACTTCATTGTGGAGAAAGGCCTGCTCTACTGCGTCGCGGAGCGAAGGGGGGAGGAAAAGACTTTGTTAGTGGTGCCACGGACGAAAACCGAGACGGTGGTGGAATTGGCCCACTCTCACCCTATGGCTGGCCACCTTGGGCCTCAAAACACCATCCAGCGGATCCGCGACCGCTTCCACTGGCCCGGCCTGGAGGCTGAGGTGAAGCGGTTCTGCCAGGCCTGCCCGATCTGCCAACGGACCTCACCAAAAACTCCTCCCCCCAGTCCGCTGATTCCTCTACCCATTATCGGGGTGCCCTTCGAGCGAATCGGGATGGATTTAGTGGGGCCGCTGCCAAAGTCTGCCCGGGGACACGAGCACATACTGGTGATAGTCGACTATGCCACCCGGTACCCCGAGGCCGTTCCCCTACGAAAGGCAACTGCCAAGAACATCGCCCATGAACTATTCCTCCTGTGTAGCCGAGTCGGCATCCCAGCCGAGATCCTGACCGACCAGGGGACCCCCTTCATGTCCCGGCTAATGGCAGACCTCTGTCGACTCCTCAAAGTCAAACAGATTCGTACGACCGTTTACCACCCTCAGACGGACGGCTTGGTCGAGCGATTCAACCAAACCTTAAAGCGCATGCTGAGGCGGGTGGCGGCAGAGGATAGACGCGATTGGGACCAGATGCTGCCCTACGTCCTCTTCGGCATCCGAGAGGTTCCCCAGGCTTCTACGGGGTTCACCCCCTTTGAGCTCCTGTTCGGGAGGCAGCCCCGGGGCCTCTTGGATGTCGTAAGAGAGGCGTGGGAGCAGCAGCCACCCGCCCAACGAACCTCGATCGAGCACGTCCGTCTGATGCGAGAGAGAATCGACAGGGTGATGCCATTGGTCCGGGAGCACCTCAGTCAGGCACAGCAGGCCCAGCAACGACATTATAACCGGGCAGCGCAGCCTCGGGAGTTCCGGCCGGGAGACCATGTGCTGGTCCTGGTCCCGAATGCAGCCTGCAAATTCTTAGCCACCTGGCAGGGGCCATATACCGTGACCGAGAAGGTGGGCCCGGTCACCTATCGTATCCGCCAGCCTGGACGAAGGCGCCAAGACCAACTGTTTCATATTAACTTGCTAAAACGGTGGGTCGGGTCCAGGGCCCAACTCTCGGCCCTCGCCACCACCACTCCCGGGGTTGTTGACATGGACCCCCAATTGTCGGCGACCCAGAAGTCGGAGCTGCAGCACCTGGTCGGTCAGTTCTCCGATGTGTTCTCCCCACTCCCTGGGCGGACCAATGTCGTACGACATGACATCCGCACACCACCAGGAGTCATCATCAGGCAGCGGCCCTACCGTGTACCGGAGGCTCGGAGACACGCCATCGAGGAGGAGATCAGGGAGATGTTGAAGTTAGGGGTAATTGAGCCATCCCGGAGCCCATGGTCCAGCCCCATCGTCATGGTCCCGAAGCCAGATGGCACCCTCCGCTTCTGCAACGACTTCCGCCGCCTCAATGAAATCTCCGAGTTTGACGGCTATCCAATGCCCAGGGTAGACGAGCTGCTGGACCGGCTCGGGAGGGCCCGGTACATCTCGACGCTCGACCTAACAAAGGGCTATTGGCAGGTCGCCCTTACGGAGGAAGCCAAGCCCAAGACTGCTTTCTCCACCGCCAGTGGCCACTGGCAGTACCGGACCCTCCCGTTCGGCTTGCATGGGGCTCCAGCAACCTTCCAACGCATGATGGACATCCTCCTCCGACCCCATCAAGCCTACGCAGCCGCCTACCTGGACGACGTCGTCATACACTCGGAGCGGTGGGAGGACCACCTCGAGTGTCTGCGGAGGGTGCTGGGAGAGCTTCGGAAGGCTGGACTCACTGCCAACCCCCGGAAGTGTCACCTCGCCAGGACCGAAGCCAAGTATCTGGGGTTTCAGGTGGGACGCGGCCTGATTAAACCCCAGGAGAAAAAGGTGACAGCTATCCTCTCCGCACCGCAACCCACCTCCAAGACACAGGTATGGGTTTTTCTGGGGTTGGCAGGGTACTACCGTTGTTTTATCCCTAACTTCTCCTCCCTAGCAGCCCCCCTGACAGACCTGACCAAGAAGGGGCGGCCGGAGAAGGTACCCTGGGGACCCGCCGAGGAAGGGGCCTTCCAACAAATAAAGGCAGCGCTCACCTCGGAGCCGGTGTTGCACGCACCTGACTTTAACCGCCCCTTCTTGTTACAGACAGATGCCTCCAACACCGGGTTGGGAGCCGTTCTCTCCCATGTCCAGAACGGTGAGGAACACCCGGTGATGTACATCAGCCGGAAGCTGTCCCCCACGGAACAACGCTACGCCGTGGTGGAGAAGGAAGCGTTGGCCGTCAAGTGGGCAGTCCTGGAGCTAAGGTATTATCTCCTCGGCAGGAAGTTCACTCTCGTCACTAACCATGCACCTCTGCAATGGATGGCCCAGGCCAAGGACACCAATGCCCGAGTGACTCGCTGGTTCCTGGCGCTCCAGGACTTCCACTTCAGCGTGCAACATCGAGCAGGGACGGCCAACGCCAACGCCGACGGACTCTCCAGGATCTGGTCAGCTTTCGCAAGTCTGTCAGGGCACACTTCCCACCCAACCCCAACCTCCCCGTTGTGCAGGATGACCAGAGCAACGCTTGGGGGGGGGAGTGTGACACGTGTCCCGAAGCCTCATCAGCGTCGCCCTGGTAACCCACGAGGAGCACCTGAAAATCCTCATGTTGGAGCCATAAACAGGAACACAGTCATGGGTGAATAATGAGTACAGAAGAGGGCTCAGCACACAGCCCTGTGGCACACCGGTGTTCAGGGTGATGATGGAGGAGGAGAGGTTATCTAACTTAACAGACTGGGGTCTGTTAGTGAGAAAATCTAGAGTCCAGTTGCAGAGGGATGTGCTGATTCCAAGCTGGCTGAGCTTGGAGATCAGCTTGGAGGGGATTACAGTGTTAAATGCAGAACTGAAATCAATGAACAGCATTCTCATATGTGTATTTTGACTGTCCAGGTGGGTGAGGGCAGAGTGAAGTGCCATAGAGATGGCAACCTCTGTTGACCTATTGCGGAGATAGGCAAACTGGTATGGGTCCAATGTAGCAGGGAGACAGGATTTTAGATGGGATACAACCAGCCTCTCAAAGCACTTGGCAATGATGGGGGTGAGTGTGACAGGACGGAAGTCATTTTAAAATAAATTAATATAGAAAAGGATATTTTAAATTTGAGCAATATTTCACATTATTGCTTTTTTACTGTATTTTTGATCAAATAAATGCAGCCTTGGTGACTTCTTTCAAAATCATTAATCATTTACCAACCCCAAACTTTTAAACAGTACATGAACAATATTTTTGTACATCCATGTCAATTTCATTGATGCTGTACAAAGGAATATTGACTGTACTAGGAACAGTGTCAAGCGGGGACAACAGGGAAGGCTGAAACAGGTTGTAAGACAAGGTCCATTAAGGTCCTTTATGGAATATCCTGCTTATTGGGTGACAAAACTGAACTTTAGTAGACTAATAATGATAAAGAAAAAAATAATCACAGTTGCATTATTTATGGAACTTTGTTAAAATTTAAAAGCAAAAATTAAAAAGGTAAATACATTTTTTTTTAGATGGTTTAAAATATGATATAAAACACAATTACATTTTTTTCACTCTGATGCATAACCAGGCAAGAAAAAGACAATGTTCTTAATTTTTTTTTTTGAAGATAAATTTATATTGTACTAAAGTCAAATTAAAAATGTCATAACTTCAGTGGACTAAAATGGATTTAGCAGAACAGCCCCATCTACTGGGCAGCTGACATTCTGCTCACTACATTACAAAAGGACGTCAATTTAAATGGTACCTGACAAACACACTTTTCTGAATTAGTTTTTGAATTGTAGTTTAATAGGGTCAAGGTCATTTATGTTTGCCTGAACATCTCCATTGCTCCATTGGCATTACATCAGGGTACATGTCCCGTCTTTCACAAAAGCATGGCAAGAGTTGAGCCGCTTCTGTCGCTTACTGTGGCCTGTGAAGTGGGTGTTTGAGCCCCACCACAGTGCAAAGGGCACACAAGGGTAAACATTGCGTTTCCACTTATTTACTGTGCAGACTAATTATTTACTGCAGGATAAGTGATGGTGACCAGTGCTCTGGTCAAAGTCCCTGCTCTGACATCAGCATCTGCTTCCTATACACACAACTAGTGTGTTTTTAGAGAATCACTATGTTCTGATCAGGTACTTTTGTACAGAGTAAGCTTTTTTTTTTTAACTGAATGGGAACAGTACAATCTATTCATGTTCAAGACTTTGTTAGTTATATAAATATGGTAAGATTAATTAACATAGTTGAATATTTAAAAAAAGGAATAGTTTATCCAAGAATGATTTTTTTCTTTTTCAAGAATGAAATATAGTCTCCCTCAGGCCATCCAAAATTTAGATGAGTTTGGTTCTTCATAAGAACAAATTGGGAAAATTTAGCATTACATCACTTGATCCTCTGCAGTGAATGGGTTCCATCAGAACAGCTGATAAAAACATCACAATAATCCACAAGTAAACCACTCGATTCCAGTCCATCTGTTAATGAATTGTGAAGTGAAAGTCTGTGTGTTTGTAAGAAACAAATCCATCGTCAATTAGTAATTTAACCATTGCTTCCAGCGAAATACGAGTCTTCTATCCAATAATATTTTTTGGTCTAGTGAAGTCCTTCTTGTCTGAATCAAGAGAAATATGCACAGATCAAGCACCATTTATAAACCAAGATAGTCCAGAACAGTTCTAAATAAATATATTGGTTGGTGTTATAAATATATTGACTTTTTTTTTTTTTTTTTTTTACTGGAGAAAGTGTTATTTTGTATAGAGGACAGAAGTGACAGTTTAGAGTTAAACATTCTTAACGACTGTTTCTTATGAACACAGCTTTTTGCTTCACAAGACATTAATTGATGGACTGGAGAGTGGTGTGGATTACTTGTGAATTATTGTGGTGTTTTTATCAGCCGTTTGGACTCACATTCTGACGGCACCCATTCACTGCAGACGATCTATTAGTGAGCAAGTGATGTAATGCTAAAGTTCTCCAAATCCGCTCTGATAAAGAGACAAACTCATCTACTGCTTGGATGGCCTGAATTCAGTGTATTTCAATTTTGGGTGCAAAACAAATCACACAAAATTACAAACTTCCTACCAGATACAGACTTTCTTTGAAATTAATGATTCAAATGCAAATAATGTGAACAACTTCCTGTTTTCCATATTAGATATGACCTAAATTACTTCTTAAGCAGTATACAAATGAGTTTTAATTTAGCTGTTTATAAACACTGTTAAAACCACAAAAAAAAAGAATAAAATTACCTTAAAATAACAAAACTGCGTAAAGATTGTAAACTGAAATATAAGAATTTAAAAAATAATGTGTGCAATAGTCATGCCTAGACTAACATGCTCACATTTAATACCATGTGCCGCACTGACCATGCAAGGGACAAATGAAATGTGAGTTGGACTTATCAGTGTGTGCCTGTGTGTTTCTTCAAATCAGCCAATCAACTGCACTGAGAAAGGTACACTCCTTCTCTGAGCTGGTAAACAAGTGGAGAATGAATGAATCAATAGAGCACCTCGCCAGGGTGTAAACAAACCTCACTTTTTTGTCTGTTTATTTATTTGTTTGGTTGTTGTTGTTGTTTTTTTAAATGCAGTCCTTATGTGTTTCTAGATTTTTCTTTTTACCTGGTGAGAGACAGACATTAAGGTTTTTAAGCTAACTTAAACAGTAGGCTATGAAACTTATTTACAGTATCTCCAAATCTAAAAAATATTGATATGGATATTAAAAATACACAATACTCGATTTAAATCTCTTGACTAATCAAAGGAACAGGGCAGTTCAACTCTGTGAAAAAGTTCAGATAAACACGTGTGTTCTGTGTAAGTATTTTTGTGAGGTGTCAGGAAACTAAGGATTAAAATATAGATAAAGACGAAAGAACGAGAAAATAAAAACATACAGCCTTACATAATAATACAGGACACCCTCTCTATCTTTAGGCTACCACCTTTTTCTATTTTGTTACCCCGTTCATAACATCTCTCATATCCACCTCTGGACCGTTATACCTTGTTTGGAAGATGAAGGGCGGGGGCATTTTGTGCCAAAAGCATGACGCATGTTGCTCTGTGTTCCAGGGGTCAAAGACCTGTTTGTTTAAAATGTTGGACAAACGCAAAGTTTTGACTTTCTAACGAACAGCAGAGAGAGGAAACATGATGCCGAGGAGTGTCCTATCCAGGTGCGCGCGCTTGACGCAGCAGGTGCCTTTGGAAAGCGCGCGGTCCACCAAACACGGCGTCCACCGCGGGATGTCCTCTGTCACCATCCCGCCACCAGCGTGCATGCTTCGGCCTCTCGAGGCTCCATTCCGGTACATGTTTGGACCAGGACCATCCAATGTGCCGCCTCGCATTTTAGCGGCAGGAGGAAGACCTATAATAGGTCACATGCACTCGGAAATGTTCGGGGTAAATCTCACGCTACATTTTTACGCACAAATGCATTTTACAACTTTAATATGGATCGAAGGCAAATAACGTTTTCTAAGAAAATCTAGTTTAAAACACACACGTAGAATGTTAAGAATCCAATATTTGTATTCTTCTTGGTTTCATTAAAATAGCGTTAAAACAATAATTTAGGCTACAAGCAAATTCAAGCAAAAAGTTTGGCTACAAAACAACTTAAACTTTTTTTTTTTTTTTTTTTTTTTTTAAACATCATCTTTAAATGCTTAGGCCTAAGCTATTCTTTAAATATTCAAAACGTGTCTTTCTATAAAAAAGCTATATTTAGTAAAGTTTAAGTGTTCAACAATATTTTAGAAATAATTTAAATACTTTACATTTTAATGATATAAGATCTTAAAACAAAGTGCTTCACTGCTTATTTTTTACGAAATAAATCTAATCATGTCAAACTACTCATGACATTTTTTAACAGCAGCAGAATCTCCAAATAGCTTCATTTTTTATTTATTTTTGGAAAAAAAAATCCAAATGAACACTTTCTCTAAATCAAATGTTGGAATAATTGATTAATAGATCTAGGACAAAAAGCATAATATATTGACGGCGTAATCTTGGTATCAGAACTGCAATTGTGGATGTTTGGAACAGTCACTAAACATACTTTGTCATAGATTATGAATGATATCAAGAAGGGAATCCAGTACGCTTTTCAGACCAGTAACAACATGACACTGGCCATGAGTGGCTCTGGACACACAGCGATGGAGTGTGCACTCTTTAACATTGTGGAACCGGGAGAAAGCGTTCTGGTTGCCATCAGTGGAATCTGGGGAGAACGAGTTGCAGAAATTGCTGAGCGGATGGGTATGAACCTAATAACAAAAATAATGCCAGCCCACTGTTCTCTAGAAATTCATCCTTATTTGTAGAGAGTATGAGAGTATGCTTACTCTTTAACATCTTTCTGTTTTCCCAGGTGCAAAGGTTCACACCTTGGTCAAAACACCTGGAGGACATTTTACAAATGCAGAAATTGAACAGGTGAAACTGCATGATAACTATAATACTATTAGTGATATACACATTTCAATTCCATATGCCACTGTAAGTTGGTATCACTAGTAAAGCAAACCCCTGCTCTATAACCAACATTTTACATTCTACAGGCTCTGGCTAAACATAAGCCAGTTCTCTTCTTTCTCACACATGGAGAGTCATCAGCTGGTCTGGTGCACCCAGTGGACGGCGTTGGTGATATTTGTCACAAGTAAGAATATTCTACAATCACTGTTCCACAAGTTACTATGAGACTTCTAAAGTGCTTTTTTTTGTAAAATCTTTTTTTTACATGCAAGAATTTCTGATTGGTGCACACTGTACAGATACACTTCTGACAACTGATTATTTGTTAAAAATAAATACATCAAATAGAAAAAAGAAATATTCAAGAAAAATTTTAAGAATGTAAGGGTAAAATAAAAGGTTAATTTCTACAAGTACACACCATTACTGTTATTTTATATTACATATTTTTCATTACTAGTACTCTAGGATTTTACACATATACATTGTCTACTGCTCCCCCAAATCCTCTTTTCAAGCTTTCCTTAACTTCATATACCTCTCTTGCATGGTTTTGTCTCTACAGATACAACTGTTTGCTCTTAGTGGATTCAGTGGCATCACTGGGAGCTGCACCGCTTTTAATGGACCAACAAAGTGAGTGGATCAAAACATGAAGTTATTTAAATATGAAATTTTATGAGCATGAAACCACAATATTATTTACCAAGTCCATATTCTAAATCTCCGTGCAAAAGCTTGTGGACTGAATTCAACTGTTCAAACCTTTTTCCTTTGTAGATATTGATATTCTGTATACTGGTTCCCAAAAAGCCTTGAATGCTCCACCCGGCACAGCACCAGTTTCATTCAGTGAAAGAGCATGGTGAGAAGAAATATTTGTGAATAAATACGAGTATGTGCTTGCATACATTGAATCATTCACAGTTAGGGAAATCCACTAACGTTATCAGTTTCTTCTCAAATGTGATATAGCCACAAGATGTTTAACAGGAAAACAAAGCCAGTATCCTACCTCCTTGATATGACCCACTTATCCAATTACTGGGGCAATGACGGCAAGCCAGAGAGAATGTAAGTACTGTAAATGCAAACTGTTGCTCTTACAAGACCTAGTAGAGCATGGCTGCAAAAGTCCTGGAGGGCCACAGTCCTGCAGAGTTTAGTTCCAACCCTGCTCCAACACACTTACCATACTGTTGTTTTCAAATAATCCTGAAGGTCTTGATTACCTGGATCGGGCACATTTAATTAGGGTAGAAGCTAAACTCCGCAGGACCGTGAATTTTGCACCCCTATTGTGTTAAGGATTGTCTAAAGTTAACTAAACTTTGTTTCAGATACCATCACACAGGACCTGTGTCTGGTTTTTTTGCTCTGAGGGAAAGTCTAGCCATCCTTGCTGAAACGGTAGGGGCTAGATGTGTATATTTTTTACTCAAAGTAAACATTTAACACCTTGCTCGTCATTATAATTCACTCTCTGATGGTTAACCTTTTGGTCCCAAAGTCTACTATTATAGGACCTACTGCTTGTTTTCTCAACCATGTATTTTTGTTCAAACTGTAACAAGTCGGGTGTTTAGATCAGATACAAATCTGTGATGTCATATACACTGCCATTCAAAAGTTTTGTATTTTTCTTCGTATATGCTCACCAAGGCTACATTTGTTCAATTAAAAATACAGTAAAACACTGATATTGTGAAAGTGAAAGAAAGTGACGCGGCCAAGTATGGTAACCCATACTCGGAATTAGTGCTCTGCGTTTATCCCATCCAAAGTGCACACACACAGCAGTGAACACACACCCAGAGCAGTGGGCAGCCATTTTTGTTGCGGCGCCCAGGGAACAGTTGGGGGTTCGGTGCCCTGCTCAAGGGCACCTCAGTTGTGGTATTGAGGGTGGAGAGAGCACTGTACATTCACTCCCCCCACCTACAATCCCTGCCGGACCTGAGACTCGAACTCACAACCTTTGGGTTACGAGTCCGACTCTCTAACCATTAGGCCACAACTTCCCCTTTTTTTTTTGTGAAATATTATTTCAATTTAAAATAACTGTTTTCTATTTCAACAATTTTAAATGTAATTTATTCCTGTGATGGCAAAACTGAATTTTCAGCAGCCATTACTCCATTCTTCAGTGTCACATGATCCTTTCAGAAAACATTCTAATATGCTGATCTGCTTATAAATTTCTTTTGCAACATTTGAAATTAAAATCTTTTTAAGGTCACTCTTGATCAATTTAAAGCATTCTTGCTCAAATGTATATGTATGTATGTATGCATGCATGTATATATGTATGTATGTATGTATGAAGTCTTGCCACAAACTTTTGAATGATAGTGTATATCCATTACAAGTGTATACATAGTATGTCTGCTATTAGGCAAGTACTATACTTTTTTTTAAATGACTGATGTCTAATAATTATAAAATGTCTGCTCAAGGGTCTTGAGAACTCATGGAGGCACCATACAGAAGTTGCAGAGTATCTCTGGAAGGGCTTGGAAGACCTGGGCTTGAAGCTGTTTATCAAGGACAAGGTAACTGTTGGCGACTTCACTTTATTAATTCTCAGAACAATAATATAACCTAAAAGAGAAAGCAATTAAAATACATATCCATTCCCAAAGGATCTGAGATTACCCTCCGTCACCACCATTGCCATCCCTGAAGGGTATAACTGGAAAGAATTGCTGGCTTACATCATGAAGCATCACCAAATCGAGTTTACAGGAGGTCTAGGGCCCTCTGTTGGCATAGTGAGTAAAAGCTTGTCAACAAAACATGATAAAGCATTCAACTACATGACTGAATAATCATCCACTCAACTGTTTTCTAGGTATTGCGGATTGGGCTCATGGGATACAACTGCAACAAGGCCAATGCTGCAATGGCTCTTGCAGCTCTGGAAGATGCTTTAAAGCAGTGTCGAAAGTCCAAAGCCTGAAGGCTACTGTTGACCTGTATATTTTTTGCAGTTTCATATGGTGATGCTTGTAGTGTGAAAATTACACACTAATGTGAAAGAACAGTTATTATACAGTGCCTTCCAAAAGTATTGGAACAGTAAAAACAAAATTGCTCTGTTGGCTGTGGAGTCAAGACATTTACAAATATGATTAAAAGATGAATATGAGACAAAACTACAGAATGTCACATTTTATTATTGGGTGATTCAACACATAGATGTTTTACCAGATAAGAAGTTCAGCACTTTTAGAGTTTCATCCCCCTATCTGACATGAGCATAAGTATTGGAACAGTTGCCTCACAGTTCTTTCTAAGTGATCAGCTGTGTCCTGTTGCATTAATTCTTCAGATATTAAAAGCAGGGAATGTGTCGTATCAGTTATATCCATTACTTCTGCATTCTGAATCTTGCATTCGATGATGACACACACAAACCAGGATGAAGATGAGGGAGCTGACTTTGAGAGAAAAGCAAGCAATTTGGATGCTAAAAGAAAAGAGGAAGTCAATTAGAGCTATAGCAAAAACAAAGGGCATGGAGAAATCAAGAGTTTGGAAACCACCAGCGACACCAGCAACCAACAACGACCTGATCGGCTGAGAAAACAACAGTAGTTGATGACAGAGAAATCATAAAAGCTGTGAAAATGACCCCTAAAAGATGTGTCTGTAAAATCACCAACAACTTCCAGAAAGCTGGGGTGATGCTCTGACAATTTACTGTCCTCAGGAGACTTTGACACAGAATTACAGATGCTACACAGCAAGATGCAAACCTCTGACCAGCACCAAAAATAGAAAGGCAAGATTAGAGTTTGCAAAAAAGCACAAAGGTGAGCCAGAAGAGTTTTGGAACTGTGTTTATTGACAGATGAACCTTTATCTAAGTGATGGGAAAGCAAAAATGTGGAGAAAAAAGAAAAAAAAAAAAAAAAAAAAAAAGGGAACTGTATTTCAAAGGATGAGACCAAGAGTCTGGTGATGTCTATGGGTCACAGAGTCACTGCTGTGATTGCACGCAAGGGATCTGCAACTAAATAACAGCTTTTAATCTTTCATATCTGCCTTATGTTCAACTGTTCCAATACTTATGCTCACATCAATGAGTGGGATGAATTCTAAAAGTGCTGTTCTTTTTATTTGGTAAAACATGTACGTGTTGAAACGGCTAATAATAAAATGTGACATTCTGTAGTTTTGTCTCATATTGATCTTTTAATCATATTTGCAAATGTCTTGACTCCACAGCAAACAGAGCAATTTTGTCTTTACTGTTCCAATACTTATGGAGGACACTGTATATGATGTTTCATAATGGTTGGTATAATGAGGAAGAATTTTAGCTGATTAGAAATTGTACATTATGCCTCCCATTGAACCAAAACCAGCTGTTTTGAACGCGTTTCTCAATGTCCTTTTTAAAGTTTCGACAAGCTTCACTCCAGCACTTGAATGACCTTTATAAAAACATTACTGAGGCGAGAAATAAATCATTAATATAATTTCATCATTTGGGTTTACAATGCGAGTTCAGTTACACAGTACACAGGATGTTCAAACCATTGTGTTATTTATTCTCCTTTTGGAAATTATTTGACTAAATATGAGAAACATAATGCCAAAAATAAACTTTAACAACATTTACCAAATTTAAATTGGTATTGAAATAAAAACAGGCCTAGTGGTTTGGCATTTCCAGAAAAACAAAAGCAAAAACTCAATGCCTCTGAAACTCGACAAAACATTTCAGACATCTACATTAACAAACGGCCAAAAAGCTAATTTACATGAACAAGAAACAAATAAGCTTGAAAAATGAAAAAATCTTTCAAAGTCATCTTTGAATATATACAACTCAAAGCACTGCCAGAATCATTTCAACTTTTCTAAACATTAACCAGCTAGGCATTGCAACAGTTTCAACATTCTCCCCTAAAGTGCCTTTTCACTTTGGCTGCTGGGAACATAGTAACTAACTGCACCAAAAGGTAGTGCTGAAACTCCTTCTCCAACACAAAGGTCATTTTGACCTTCCCCTCGGTATCTTTGTAAAGGACGATGAACTGCTCACCTTCGTACTCCAAGTCCAGCACTCTTTGTCTTCTGTACATTTTTACAGTAGAACTCACACACCAGAAGGGACGCTGAGCCTCATCCAGCACCGTCAGAGTCATCATGCAGCAACGCTGGAGATGTGGAGCAAGTAAAAATTGCTGTTTTTATCATTCCTTGATAAAGGAAGCAAGTTAAGGACATGCATATCTAACTAAAATACACAAACAGTATGGCAGCATATTTTCAGGCATTGCTACATTCGCAGGTTGTAAATCCAGTTATCAACTCAAAGCTGCACATAAAGTGCATTTAACTTCAGACGTTCAGTATTTGGCCTTGTTTATGCTCCCCATTCACACACAGCGTGATACCTACCATCTATTTATAGACAGTCTCCTAAGAATAGCATGCCAGCACTGACTAACCAGTCATTTCCAGGGAGAAATGAAGTCTAAATTAAGTGGCCAATGAGCATAAGAATCAGGAATGAATCATAGGTACCTCAACTTCTCCCTGAAATCCCTCTGCTTGCCACGGAAGACTGATCTTCACCAAAGGCACGTGCTCGGATACATTGGCAAAATCAATGGCGATTAACTGCACAAATTCCCCTTGTGACATAACTGTGAAGCCCAAGAACATTCATATTATTCACATCGTATAATATAAATATCAAAAAGTTGTTCATAATTTGGTGAAAATCACTATGGAGGGGAATAAATGTAAAAATGGGTTTACAAAAATGTTATAAATTTACCTCTGCGGGTGTACAGTGGGGAAAAACGCTGACACAAGATTCGCCGAACTGGATTGTGAAGCACAATGTGCACAGTGTAGCCATGGCGGCTACAGTCAGGGTCCACAGCACTGTCATCTGCAGGTATGTAGGGACTATTGATGTGAACAAACATACTTTGTGTTAAGGGACCGTTTGACAAGTTATCAACTTCAAAGAAATAAATATCCATTAAGTGTTTTGTACCAAAATCTTGACCCAAGAAGACTTCTTTCAATCAGTTTGTGGAAGTGCAGGTTGATCATGATGAAGGCAATTCTCCAATTGCCCTACAAACACACATTAAAATGTTCATGTTTTCAAAAACTATATAAAGTTAATATTTTAAAACATCTGAATGTATTATATTGTGGATACACCAATCAAGTAATTTAGATTATTATTTCCATGTTATGGCTGAATGTGTGAATTTAGGCACCATAACATTAAAGGTAGGGTATTAATATACACACACATATACATATACAAATCCAATACAGACCGATAACCAATATAGTACTGAAATACTGTATTGGGCATCCCTGATACACCTTGGCTAAATCTCAACATACCCGCCAGAGTCCGACGATGATCCCTTTATCAAACTGCAGCACCTTCACAAGCCTGTCAGCACCTAAGAACGACCAATGTCCTGTTCTTTGCAAAGCCGTCTTGCGAATCAGAGAGCGCCACCTTGGCCTGCACATGAGAGGCATTAGTCAGACGAGTATGTATTATGCTTCAGATTATTCAGATGTGTTTCTTACTTGTCTCCTGGAGCTGGTGAAGCTGGACACATTATTCCATGAAGCTGCAGGCTATTAAGAGTGTACATGAACGGCCAGAAACTTTGGCTCCAGCACACTGTAACCGATGAATCTTCGAAGAAAGTGTGCGTCTGCTTATAGACACTTTCCTGTCCATGCCTATTTGTGAGTGTGATCTCCCACTGAATGTGTAACCTCCTGTAAAACACAGCAAGCACAGGTGCATTTCCTCACTTTCACTATGGACATGTTGCAAAAACATCTGACAGCCAGAAAGCAACTAGATGCTTCACCCATGAATGAACATTTTCTTAAAATGTATTCACCCTCATGAGAGGAATGTGCATAGATTATGCAACATTCTAAACAAATATGTTGGTGGACTTTTTCACTGGATGAAGTATTATGGATCTCACTGATGTATTTGATTTTTACAAACACGCAGCTTTTCACTTCACAAGACGTTAACTGATGGAATGGAGTCGTGTGTTTTTATCAGCCGTTTGGGCTCTCATTCTGACGGCACCCATTCACTGCAGAAGATCCATTGATGAGCAAGTGATGAATTGCTAAAGTTCTCAAAATCTGCTCTGATAAAGAAACAAACTCATCTACATCATGGATGGACTGAGGGTGAGCAAATTTTCAGCAAATTTCTACATTTTAGCGAATTAATTAAATGAAATGTTTGACCTTTTGGATCATAAAACCACTCTGCAGAAATACAGTAGCATGTACCTGTATGTATAAAAATATAGATTTTTTTTAATTATTTATAAAATTATAATATTTAACATTTCACAATGTTTTTATACGTTTCAAGGATAAAATAATGCTTTAATATTGTAATAAAACTAAAACAAATCACAAATACACTGCCCGTCCAAAAAAAAGTCACACACTCGTTTCGTTGGACCGCCTTTAGCTTTGATTACGGCACACATTCGCCGTGGCATCATTTCGATAAGCTTCTGCAATGTCACAACATTTATTCCAGTCCAGAGTTGCATTAATTTTGGGCCAAGATCTTGTATTGATGATGGGTGAGTCGGACCGCTACGCAAAGTCTTCTCCAGCACATCCCAAAGATTCTCAATGGGGTTAAGGTCTGACTCTATGAAAATCCAAATCCACGTGTGAAAATGATGTCTCATGCTCCCTGAACCACTCATTCACAATTTGAGCCCGATGAATCCTGGCATTGTCATCTTGGAACATGCCCGTGCCATCAGGGAAGAAAAAAATCATTGCTGGAATAACCTGGTCATTCAGGTAGTCAGCTGACCTCATTCTTTGGGCACATAATCATCCATGCGGTAATAATCCAATGGGAGGATTTTACCTATTTTCTTAGTTAAATCTAGGTGGTGACTTTTTTTTTTGGACGGGCAGTGTATTTTGCAAATTGGTTCTTTATATTTTTTATAGGACAAACATAAAACACACAAATATAAAAATCATCTGTATCAGACAGAAAAAAAAAAAAAAATGTATATTAATCTCTACTCAATTTTGAATAATATAAATGGTTTCATAAATGCTTTGATTGAAATGCATTGTTTTTTCTTTTTAATTAAATGTCTCTTTGGTTGATATTTTGATGCATTCATACATTTTTGGTTTTGCTAAAGGGCTCAATTACTTATATGGTCTACTGCAGTTCTCGGTAAGATAAAACACACATTACGCAAATAATGAAAATGCTTTTGTGTAGAACTAATCATAAGCATAACAAAAGCGACAAGCACTTATTTTCTACCTGAGAACATGCTCCGTCAGAGTTGGCATGCCCGTGTGCGGGTTCTTGTGTTTTAGCTCTGTTTTCCACGTGGTGTCCTTGTAGCCAGCCATCTCCTTGAGCAGCAGCTTCTTCCAGTATCCAGCAGGCTTCTCCTCCACAATTGTGCTGCTCACGACTTCTTCAATCATGCTTACTTGGGGTCTCCACACTTTCTTTTCAATCTCAGAAGCATACAACACAGACCACAGGGCACTGGACATCCATGTTAATATATAATATTCCTTATTCAAAATATTTATATCATGAACTCACTTGCTGTTAGCCAGATCATGAAACCGCTTGTTGACAAAGCTGATGTTGAACAGAGAGGAGGCATCCAGAAAGGAAAGGATCTTCAAGATGATCTCAGAAGGCAATCTGAAATGGACAGATAACACGCAGCACAGCTTTGCTGTATGATATGCAATAATATACATCTTATGCAAACTTAAATATTTACACGTGGATTAACTTGCCTCTCGATATAATTTCCATGGCTGCCCTTTGCGCAAAGTTCAAACACAGGCCGAGTTTTAGACGATTCATGTTGCAAAGGCGTCGGCGTGGAGGTGTCATGATCTCTCCACCTATGACAAATGAAAAATAAGCTTTCAGTCTAGCTATATGAAGTGTGTCATTATCGAACAGGTATTCCAAAGGGTTGTTTAAACTTCAGCGCGACTCGACTGCCTACCTTCTCGCACGAGCAAATTCCCCAAACTGAGTATCTCCACGCGCAGGTGAATTTTGTTCACCTTTCTCAAGGCCTCGTCTTAAAATGCGGAGAAACTCGCCAAGACCAGTAGCCATGATGAGTTTAAGGCGTTTGAACTCACTCTCATTGCTGATTGATTGCCCTGCTGACCTATGACCTCACAAGATAACTGAGGGAAGAGGGAAGAGATATCACCGATTGTTTAGATTTAAGGTTTTATTTTTAGTTAGAAAGTAGCTCATGATTTTAGAGTTAAGTTCAAATAAAGATATCAAATAAAAATGTAAATATAACATATCAAATTGAAATCAAGTTAATGAATTCTCACAGTCTGACAATAAAAAATTACAAAGAAAAACTGACGTCTTGTGTTGCGCTGTATATACAGTGCCTATAAAAAGTATTCATACCCCTTCATTTTTTTCACATTTTGTTAGGTTGCTGCCTTGTTAAACTGCTTTAAATTACTTTTTCCCCCACATCAATGTACACTCCATACACCATAATAACAAAGAAAAAAACTGTAAAGTTTTTAACATCTTTGCAAATTTTTTAAAAATAAAAAACTTAAATGATTCCATTGCATAATTATATATACCCTTATCTGGGACAGTTGGAATTTAGCTCAAGAGCATTCATATTGCTTGTAGATGTTACTACACTTCCAGTGAAGCTAACCTGTGGCAAATCCAGTTGAATTGGTTTGATTTGGAAAGGCACACACATCTTAATAAAAGGTCTAACAGATGAA
Source organism: Tor tambroides (assembly GCA_021397915.2). NCBI lineage: Eukaryota > Metazoa > Chordata > Actinopteri > Cypriniformes > Cyprinidae > Tor > Tor tambroides. The sequence goes on along the minus strand of JAFVLL020006432.1, from coordinate 23,133 downwards.
AATGTATATCAGAGCAAAAATGTATGTAGAGCTCAGAAACAGGTTTGCGTCAAGCCACACATCTGGGGAAGAGTTCAGAAAAAATTCTGCTGCATTGAAGGTTCACAGAAGCATGTAGTCTCTGTTACCCTTAATGGAAGAAGTTTGAAACAACCAGGACTCTTCCTAGAGCTGGCCTCCTGGCCAAACTGAGCAACTGATGGAGAAGGGCTTTGGTTAGAGTGGTGACCAAGAACCTGATGGTCACTCTAGTTGAGCTCCATGATCATATATCCAGATTGGAGAAATCTACAGAAGGACAAACATTACTGCAACACTCCACCAACCTGGGCTTTATGGCGGTGTGGCCAAACTCATTCCTCTCCTCAGTGAAGACACATGAAAACACACTTGGAATTTACAAAAAAAAGCACCTAAAGGACCCTCAGACTGCGAGAAACAAGATTCTGTGGTGTGATGAACCTCAATTCTAAGCATCATGTTTGAAGGGAACCAGCTCTGCTCATCACCTGCAGAGTACAACCCGAATTCCGGAAACATTGGGACATTTTTTTAAATTTGAATAAAATGAAAACTAAAAGACTTTCAAATTGTATGAGCCAATATTTTATCCACAACAGAACACAGAGAACATAAGAAATATTTAAACGGAGAAATTTTACACTTTCATCCACTAAATGAGCTCATTTCAAATTTGATGCCTGCTACAGGTCTCAAAAAGTATATATATATATATATATATATATATATATATATATAGTTCATCTAACATTTCTAATTTCTCTCTAAATCGCTATACACAGACACACACACACACAAACACACACACGTATTCTACATATCCAAATGATTAATACAATGAACAAGCTACAACCGCATGATATCATGCACAATCATAAAGGTGTTCATTGTTTTTTTTCATAATTTATTGGATGATGTACAGTACCATACATCTTATCACACGCACCTTAATGCAATTAAATGCTATAATATTTTTGAATCCTTGCTTAATCCAAAAGGTCTCATGTTTTCTTGGCTGTCCTCACAAATGTCATTAATTACTCATTTTTAGCAGACTCTTTTCAGCCTCTGCTGATTCTTCATGCATCAGTAATTGTCAAGTATTAAGCAGAGAAACAATCAGAGGTGAAGAAAAGGCAAAGACAAGACTTTGTCTCGAGTTAAATGTTTACTCACTAAGTCAAAATGATCCAATAATTAGGTGTGCATTGTAAGGCCTGTCTGAACTGTTCTAAGATATTACACATCAAGTGAGTATCAGAGAGATATTGCTTATGATGACTCCTTCCTTTTATTACTCCTTTTATATTTTTGTTGAAAGTAGGTGGAACTATGACAACTCAATGCATATCAAGTATCATTTTATGAGTGTGCATGTGAGCCTTCACACTATAAAAAACAGTGTCACCCTGTCCAGCCTCAGTCACCCTCAACACTTCTCACCACCAACTTCACCAGATCCTAGACGAGAAACGAAGACAGAGGCAGAATGAGTGCCACAGCACTACAGACCACAGGTTTTGTATCAGGAGCCATCGGTACGGTTGGAGTTCTTGCCGCCACGGCCATGGATGTCTGGTGCACCGAAGACCAGCAGGAGCATGAGGCAACCTCCATCCACCATTATAAGGGCCTGTGGAAGGACTGCGAGGTGTCCCAGACTGGACTCACCGAGTGCCAACCTCTCAACAGCTACCTGGGCTACTCAAGTAGGTTAACATAATGCGATTTTCTGTGTACAAACCCAATAATGACAACCAAGTTTATTTCTGAACCTAAAATTAGAAATTTGTGCTGGAAATGATATTTCTCACTTAACATTTCTAACATTTCTAGTCTAAAAATAATGGTATAAAAGTTTTTCCATGTCTCTGAGGAGGACTTGTCATCTGCTGAAGTCCATTTTTAAAGGCATAGTTCATCCAAAAATGACAATTCTGTCAGCATTTACTCACCATCATTGTATGGAACAAAAAAATATATTTAAAAAATGTTAGTAATCAAACAATTTTAATTCCCATTGACTTCCATTATATTTTTTAACCACATAATCAATGTCAATGGGAACCAAAATTTCAAAATATCTTCTTTTGTGTTCCACAGAAAAAAAAGAAAGTCATGCAGGTTTGTAATGACATGAGAGTGAATAAATGACAGAATTTTCATGTTTGGGTGAACTACAACTTTAATAATAAGTTTATGAAACAAAGATGAAAGATGAAATAAAACAAAAAGCATTGATTCAAAAGCATTAATACTCTATATCTAATGCTCTGTTTTGTTTTATTTTCCCTGTATTTTTTCAGGAATCCTTCGGGCTATAAGAGCTCTGATGATAATTGCGATTTTAGTAGGTGTGATTGCAGTGTTCATCGGATTCTTCTGCCTGAAGTGCCTCAATATGAGAAGAATGGATCTACTGACCAAGGGCAAACTGGTGCTAAGCGCAGGGATTTTGTTTATCATTGCTGGTAAACAAAAGCTTATTATTACTCAGTATCTAAGCTAAACCCCACTGATCTTTCAATTTGTTTCTATTATGTTTACAAACGCTTATTGTTACAATAATTCCCAATATAATACATATGGTCCACATCATCTTTGTTCTTTTCAGGCATTTTTGATATTTCTGGATCATCAGTGTATGCTGATCAAATAGTGCCTAGTTTCATGATGCAATATCCAACCCCATACAATCAAAAGCAAGGACAGAAGGGAGGAATAGATAATGGAAATGGCATGGGCATGGGCGCAGGCATGGGCGCAGGCATGGGTATGGGGGGAAAGGAAGGAACTGATTCATTTGCTTCCGGGTAAGATGAAAAAAAAAGAGATTTTTCGCTCACATATGATTCACAGGTGTCTGTTAAGTGCTGAATCCTGTTATCTCTATCTTTGTTTTGAATGGTCAGGTACACATTTGGTCCTGCCCTCTATATAGCCTGGGTAGGTGGAGCTTTGTTACTTTTGGGAGGAATTTTGAAATGCATCGCATTCAGTAAAATGCAAAAGTAAGTTTCATTCCAACACAGACCTTCTATCTATCTATCTATCTATCTATCTATCTATCTATCTATCTATCTAAATAGATGTTCTGTGACACATATTAGGTTGATGGGCTGTAAGCTAACTAGCATGTTCTATTTTAGCAACACTGATACGAGAGATGGCTATGTTTGCAATGCCTCAGCCCAGCGCAGTGGGGCAGATGAAGACTGTCACCTCCAGAGAATGAGAGGAGAACAACAACAAATTTAATCAAAGAAAAAAACCATTTCTTGTCAGTTATGTCAGACCTATGTAATGCCTTGCACTGATGAACTGAAGTAATCTTTTTGAATTCTGAAGATATTTGCAGTTAAAATGTGTTAAGTGATTTGAAATGACTGTAATATGGGTGACTTGGCCAGATAAGGTGTGTAACACAGGGAGTGTCAAAGGTGCTTAAGATTCAATAGCTAATCATTGTAAATAATTTGCTGTTTAAAATTATAATAAATTTTGCCACAACTATAACTGACATGATGCAACTGATTTGTTTGGTCAAGCACACAACAATTTCTTCAATTAACAGAGGATGGAGAAGAGAGGGGGAAAAAAGAGTCAAACTAATTGCTGATTTCCTGTAAGGTTGATATATTTTTAAGACAGAAGTAAACGTCTTAAAGTGTATTACAGCTATATAAATATCATATCATAGACTTGTATTTTTATAGAAAACTAATTAAAACTACTAACCCTAACCCAACGGCTAAGAGAACACTGTGGGGTAAAAAAAAGACAGAGACAAAAACTTTTATCATTCATTTAACTTTTCTTTTTGTCATTCACATTCAGTGTTAAACCAAGAACATTCTTACACAACGTAGTGTTAAATGTGTCAGGAATCCTTTACAGCAACTTTAAAAAAGACCTCAGGGCTTGGTTTTTGCTCTGATATGCATTATCAGCTGTTAGACCTTTTGTTAAGATGTGTGTGTCTTTCCAAATCATACCCATTCAATTGAATTTGCCACAGGTTAACTTCACTTGAAGTATAGTAACATATACAAGCAATATGAATGCTCCTGAGCTAAATTTCAGCTGTCCCAGATAAGGGTATGAATACTTATGCAATGGAATCATTTTAGTTTTTTATTTTTAATAAATTTGCAAAGATGCTAAAAACCTGTTTTTTGCTTTACAATCATGGTGTACGGAGTGTAGATTGATGTGGGGGGAAAAAAGGAAATTAAAGCAGTTAACATAAGGCAGCAACCTAACAAAACGTGAAAAAAAACTAAGGGGTATGAATACTTTCCGAAGGCATTGTATTACATGGTGTTACTACTTGACCTGCTGATTTGTAAAAGTGTCCAGGCTCTGTAGGTATTTTTAGCAGTAATTACAGCACGCGCATTTCAAATAAAACAGTTGTTTATTCAAAATAAACTGTCAACTACTCAATATTGTACTATACAACATAACTGAAATTTTTACTTTCATTTAATTTGACCTAACTAAAAAGTCACAGCATTTGACCTTTGATAATTGCTAGTTATTGGCATTAGTCTTATGATTCATCCACAGGCTGCTGTATGAAACATCCTTTGACCGCATTCAAAAGCTGCGACTGAAAGCCTTAAGGCAAAAATCATTGTATCATGAACTTTTCAACTTTTCATATTGTCAATTGTCTGGTAAATGCTTGTCTGTTCTGTGCTGTTTTCTGTTTAAATGCTTGTCTGTTTCTAATAAAGGCAGATTTTGGCATTCCCTGGTTTCAACAAGTGCATTGCTTTGTGCTTTTGCCGTTGTTTTTTTCCCTCCTATATCCTAAAATCTTTTTCATTTTACTGTATTTCATCTTTTTGTCATTTATCTGTCCTCTGTCGTGTCCAATGCATAGCTGTCAACCCTCCCGTTTTTTCCGGGTTTCTCACGTATTTTAGCTCTTTTCCCGCTGTCTTCCCGTTTTAGTATTTTCCCGTAAAATATCCCGTATTTTTACGCTCTGATTGTGTTAACTCAGAACACGCAACTATCTGTGTCTGTGAAGTGGCTTGCACTTGGGTTGCTAGACCAGATCTCCAGTAAAGCAGGTGGCAGTATACAGACAATAGCTTAGGCTACTAT
>JAFVLL020006432.1:0-17897 GCA_021397915.2 Tor tambroides | reverse complement strand
GAAAAAAAAAGTAATTTAAAGCGGTTTAACGTAAGGCTGCAACATAAAAAAAAAAAAAATGAAGGGGTTTGAATACTTCTGCAAGGCACTGTGTATATATATTTGATGTATGTATGCTGTTAGGCAATTTATAAATATATAAACTGATATGACTGATATCTAATAATTCTAAATGTCTGCTCAAGGGTCTTGAGAACTCATGGAGACGTCATACAGAAGCTGCAGAGTATCTGTGGAAGGGCTTGGAAGACCTGGGCTTGAAGCTGTTTATCAAGGACAAGGTAACTCTTGTTGACTTCACTTTATTAATTCTGAGAACAAAAATATAACCTAAAAGAGAAAGCAATTAAAATATATCCATTCCCGAAGGATCTGAGATTACCCTCCGTCACCACCATTGCCATCCCTGAAGGGTATAACTGGAAGGAATTTTTGGCTTACATAATGAAGCATCACCAAATCGAGTTTACAGGAGGTCTGGGGCCCTCTGTTGGCATGGTGAGTAAAAGCTTGTCAACAAAACATAAATTTAACTACATGGCTGAATAATTATCCACTCAACTGATTTCTAGGTATTGCGGATCGGGCTCATGGGATACAACTGCAACAAGGCCAATGTTGCGATGGCTCTTGCAGCTCTGGAAGATGCTTTAAAGCAGTGTCGAAAGTCCAAAGCCTGAAGAATACATGTTGACCTGTATATTTTTGAAGTTTCATATGGTGATGCTTGTAGTGTGAAAATGACACACTAATGTAAAGGAAGAGTGGTAACACTTTACAATAAGATTCATTAGTTAACATTAGTTAACTACATTAGTTAACATATGAACTAAGAATGAACAGTACTTCTACAGCATTTATTAATCTTAGTTAATGTTATTTTCAGCATTTACTAATGCATTATTAAAATCACAAGTTGTGTTTGTTAACATTAGTTAATGCACTGTGAACTAACACGAACAAACAATGAACAACTGTATTTTTATCAACTAACATTACCAAAGGTTAATAATGTAATAAATGTATTGTTCATTGTTAGTTCATGTTAGTTAATACATTAACTAATGTTAACAAATGGCACCTTATTGTAAAGTGTTACCGGAAGAGTTATTATATATGATGTTTCATAATGGTTGGTATAATGAGGAAGAATTTTAGCTGATTAGAAATTGTACATTGTGCCTCCCAATGAACCAAAATCAGCTGTTTTGAACGTGTTTCTCAATGTCCTTTTTAAAGTTTCGACAAGCATCACTCCAGCACTTGAATGACCTTTATAAAAACATTACTGAGAAATAAATCATTAATATAATTTCATCATTTGGGTTTACAATGTGAGTTCAGTTACACAGTACACAGGATCTTCAAACCATTGTGTTATTTATTCTCCTTTTGAAAATTATTTGACTAACTATGAGAAACAGAATGCCAGAAAAAAAAAGTTTAACAGCATTTACCAAATTTAAATTGGTACTGGAATAAAAATAGTGCTTTGGCATTTCCAGAAAAACTAAACATAAAAGCAAAACTCTAAGCCTCTGAAACTCGACAAAACATTTCAGACATTTACATTAACAAACTGCCAAAAAGCTCATTTTCATGAACAAGAAACAAATTAAATAAGCTTGAAAAATGAAAAATATTCCAAAATCATCTTTGAATATTTACAACTCAAAGCACTACCAGAATCAATCCAACTTTTCTAAACATAAACCAGCTAGAGATTGCAACACTCAATACTCTCTCCCCCAAAGTGCCTTTTCACTTTGGCTGCTGGGAACATAGTAACTAACTGCACCAAAAAGTAGTACTGAAACTCCTCCATCCACACAAAGGTCATTTTGACCTTCCCCTCGGCATCCTCGTAAAGGACGATGAACTGCTCACCTTCATACTCCAAGTCCAGTGCTCTTTGTCTGCTGTACATTTTTACAGTAGAACTCACACACCAGAAGGGACGCTGAGCCTCATCCAGCACCGTCAGAGTCATCATGCAGCAACGCTGGAGATGTGGAGCAAGTAAACATTGTTGCTTTTATCATTCCTTCATAAAGGAAGCAAGCTTAGGAAATGCATATCCAATTAAACTACACAATAAACAATGCACAGTTGTCTGACACAATACATATAGTAAGTCCTGTCAGTCTCCTTCATTGCATTGGCAGCATATTTTCGGCCATTGCTACATTCTCATGTTGTAAATCCAGTGGTCAACTCAAAACTGCACTCAAAATGCATTTAACTTCAGACTTATAGTATCTGGCCTTGTTTATGTTCCCCATTCACACACAGAGAGATACCTAGCAATCTATTTATATAGACAGTATCCTAAGAACAGTATGCCAGCACTGACTAACCAGTCAGTTCCAGGGAGAAATGGAAGTCTAAATAAAGCGTAAGAATCAAGAATGAATCATAGGTACCTCAACATCTCCCTGCAATCCCTCTGCTTGCCATGGAAGACTGATCTTCGCCACAGGCATGTGCTCGGTTACATTCGCGAAATCAATGGCAATTAACTGCACAAAATCCCCTGGCGACATCACTGTGAAGCCAAAGAACAATGTGCAAACACTCATTCACATCATCACATCAAAAAGTTGCTCCTATTTTTGTTGAAAATCAGATTACAGAGGGGAAAAAAGGAAAAATGGGTTTACAAATAAATTATGTAGTTACCTCTGCGAGTGTACAGCGGGGAAAAATGCTGAGACATGATTCGCCGAACTGGATTGTGAAGCACAATGTGCAGAGTGTATCCATGGCGGCTACAGTCAGGGTCCACAGCGTTGTCCTCAGCAAGAATGTAGGGACTATTGATACAAACAAACATACTTTATGTATTAAGGGACCATGTGACATGTTATCAACTTCATCAATGTACTAAATAACCATAATGCCCATTAAGAGTTTTGTACCAAAATCTTGACCCGAGGAGACTTCTTTCAATCAGTTTGTGGAAGTGGAGGTTGACCATGATGAAGGCAATTCTCCAATTGCCCTGCAAATACCACCAATGAACATAAAAACCAACATAAATAAAACAGGATGTAAATAATGTTTTCAATAACAATAAAAAGTTTGTAATTTAAAAAAAAACATTTGAATGTTTTATATTAGGGATACACCAATCAAGCAATAAAAAAAAAAGAATTAAAAAAAAAAAAAAAACTTTCATGTAATGGCTGATATAAAATAAATGACAGATTTTGAAATTCTACACTATTTTGTCTTAATAAATAAAACAATAAAAACTAAAATCAGTCATTTTAAATGCTGCAAGTGAATTTAGGCACCACAACATTAAAAGCTAGAGTATGAGTATATATACATAAAATATTAAAGATGACATATCATGAAAATTTGACATATTTCCTTGTTTATGTGCTATAATCAGGTCCACGGTGCATCTACCAACCCAGAAAACGTGAAAAAGAACAACCCAGTAAATTTTTTGGAACACTATTTAGAGTCCCAACCTCAGAGGAGACAAGAAAGCAGTGGATTTATTGATTTATTTGCTGTATATTATGCTGCTGCCACACAGATCTAATATAAACATGAGATTTCTTTCCCAGCTGTTTACTTTCACAGACATAACCGACTGTTTTTGTAACTCATGTGTGTTTTTAACATAAACTTGTGTGTATTTGACAGTTTAAGTGCAATAAGACATGAAAGAGTTTAGTACTCACATGCCGTGTGACAGCCGCTTTCTGTGCGCGTGCTTCGGATGTGTGAGCTCAGAAAACCGTACATCAGAAGTGTAAACTGATATGGTTTAAAACGCATGATTTCAGCGCGATAGACATGATCATCAAAACAAAACAGATGTTTTTTAGCAGAGTATCTGCGGAGCAGCTGTAAAGGCACAGCCCTATTCTGGAAAAGGGGGCGGGGAGCAGCAGCTCATTTCCATTTAAAGAAAAATGCACGAAAACAGCCTGTTTCTGCTTCCACTCAAAATAGGCATTTAAAAATTATATAATAAATTATCTGTTTTGAGCTGAAACTTCACAGACACATTCTGGGGACACCTGAGACTTATATTACATACTGTAAAAAGGGACTCCTTTATGTGAGATCAGTAATATAAAAGATAAACAGGGGAAACGAGCTGCACAACTAAATAGCCAATATTAACCTATATAGAAAAACAACTCCAATATCGACTGATAACCAATATAGAATCGAAATACTGCATTATGCATCCCTAATATAACTTGGCTAAATACATATCAACATACCCGCCACAGTCCGATGATGATCCCTTTATCAAACTGCAGTACCTTCACAAGCCTGTCAGCACCAAAGAACGACCAACGTGCTGTTCTCTGCAAACCCGTCTTGCGAATCAGAGAGCGCCAACTTGACCTATACATGAGAGACGTTAGTCAGATGAGTGTATGGGTTATGCTTCAGATTATTCAGATGTGTTTCTTACTTGTCTCCTGGAGCTGGTGAAGCTGGACACATTATTCCATGAAGCTGCAAGCTGTTAAGACTGAACATGAATGGCCAGATACCATGGCTCCAGCACACTGTAACCGACGAATCTTCGAAGAACGTGTGCGACTGCTTATAGACACTTTCCTGTCCATTCTTATTTGTGAGTGTGATCTCCCACTGAATGTGTAACCTCCTGTGAAACACAGTTTGGACACCCCCGCTTTAAAGGGATAATTCACCCAGAAATGAACATTTTCTGAAAATGTATTCACCCTCAGGAGAGAAATGTGCACAGATTAAGCACCGTTCGAAACAAACTGACTGGATGAAGTGTTATTATGGATTATGGATCTCACTGATTTATTACAAACACACAGCTTTTCACTTCACAAGATGTTAACTGATTGACTGGAGTCATTCCGATGGCACCCATTCACTGCAGAGGATCCATTGGTGAGCAAGTGATGTAATGCTAAAGTTCTCCAAATCTGCTCTGATAAAGAAACAAACTTATCTACATCTTGGATGGCCTGAGGGTGAGCAAATTTTTAGCAATTGTTTACGTTTTGGGTGAACTATTCTTTTAAATTTTATAGATAGTTGCATAATTGGTTAAACTAATATAATTTATCACAAAGCCAGGTTTACCTATAAGTGTTTCTACTTGATTTAAGTTCAAAATGTATTTACTTGTCTCACAAAATGTCTCATATATCATAGTAAGACTCTAAAATAATATGTCTTGCTATGCTGCATAAGACATTTCAAAACAAAGGAAATTAATTAAATTAAATGTTTGACCATTTGGATCGTTAAACCACTCTGCAGAAAAAAAAAAAGCATGTACCTGTATATATAAAAATATATATTTTAAATTACTTAAAATAATATTTTAAATATATTTTAAATATACGTTTTTATATGTTTCAGGGATAAAAATAATGATTATTTATTTATTATTGAAATAAACACAAATTTTATGCAAACTGGTTCTTTATATTTGTTATCAGACAAACAAACATAAATATAAAAATCATCAATACCAGTCAGAAAAAAAAGTATATTCTTCTCAATTTTAAATAATGTAAATTATTGTTTCATACATTCTTTGCCTGAAATTTGTTACTTTTCTTTTTAAATAAAATGTCAGTTTGGTTGATATTTTGAGGCATTCATACATTTTAGTTGTTGCTAAAGGGCTCAGTTACTTTTACGGTCTACTGCAGATCTGGGTAATATAAAATACAAATCATGCAAGTAATGAAAAATGCTTTTGTGTAGAACTAATAAGCATGACCGGACCCAAAAGATGTCTTTCTGCCCTGTTGAAAAAGTGGTGAGCACTCATATTGTACCTGAGAACATGTTCCGTCAGAGCTGGCATGCCCGTGTGCGGGTTCATGTGTCTCAGCTCTGTTTTCCACATGGTGTCTTTGTAGCCGGCCATCTCCTTGAGCAGCAGCTTCTTCCAGTATCCAGCAGGCTTCTCTTCCACAATTGTGCTGCTCACAACTTCTTTAATCATGCTTATTTGGGGTCTCCACTTTTTCTTTTCAATCTCAGAAGCATACAACACAGACCACAAAACACTGGATGTCCATGTTAATATATAATATTCCTAATTCAAAATATTTATATCATGAACTCACTTGCTGTTAGCCAGATCATGAAACCGCTTGTTGACAAAGCTGATGTTGAACAGAGAGGAGGCATCCAGAAAGGAAAGGATCTTCAAGATGATCTCAGAAGGCAGTCTAAGAACATGTAGTGATATTAAATAATATACATCTTATACAAACTTAAATATTTAAATGTGGAATAACTTGCCTCTCCAAGTAATTTCCATGGCTGCCCTTTGCGCAATGTTCAGACACAGACGGTTCACGTTGAAAAGGCGTCGGCATGGAGGTGTCATGATCTCGCCGCCTATGTCAAATGAAAAATAGGCCTAAACTTTCAGTCTAGCTATATGAAGTGTGTCATTAGCGAATGGGTGTCCCAAAGCAGTGTTTAAACCTCCAACGCGACTTGGCTACCTACCTTTTCGCACGAGCAAATTTCCCAACCTGAGCATCTCCACGTTCAGGTGTATTTTGTTCACCTTTCACGAGGCCTTGTCTTAAACTGCGGAGAAAGTCGCCAAGACCAGTAGCCATGATTAAGGTGTTTGCTCTCACTCTCGTTACTGATAACACGGCTGGCCTATGACCTCACAAGATAACTTCGCTAAAGGAAAGAGATATCGCCGACTAGATTTAAGGTTTTATTTTTAGTTAGAAGGTATCTGTTGATTTTAGAGTTAAGTTAAAATTGGGATATGAAATTAAAATTTAAATATAACATATAAGATCAAATTGAAATCAAGTTAATTTAAATCGTGTGTGTGTTATATTGGATTCTCACAGTTTGACAATATAAAAAATTTACAATGAATAGCTGACGTGTTACTATGTTTTGTGCTGTAGATATTTTTTTTCGATTATAAACACTTCAACAGTTTTAATGAAATTAAATGTTTGACCATTTGGATCATAAAACCACTCTGCAGAAATAAAATGGCATGTATAAAATTATTTTTAAAAATTAAAATAATATAAAAATATATATATTTCATAGGCCTATATATTTTATAGTGAAATTATATAGTAATAAAATTCTATAAAATTAAAATGTAAATACAACATTAGATTATGTTTTTAAATCGTGTCTCTGTTATATTGGATTCTCACAGTTTGACAATATTTTTTTTTTTACAATGAATAGTTGACTTGTTACTATGTGTTCTTATGTACTTATTTGTTTTAATTTAAACAACAATTCAACCGCTTTATTTTCTTTTTATTTTGTTTAATTTTATTTTATTTTTATGGGTGTTGCCACGTCTGTGTTAAAAAAAATAAATTAAATCAAAAGCAAAAGTGTACTCCGTACTCTTAAATCCCAAACCCATAAAAACTGAACAGTAGCCTTCCGGGTTAGACTACAAATTGACGTCATGACTGAATAGCTCTATTTATTTGGGGTTTATTAGTCTTTTCATTCATTAAGTCAATATTATTTACCATTTTATCAATTTGCAGACGAGCCTGTATTAAATTGTGCTATCTTGATACAATACTTAAATATACATTTAAATATATATGTCAATGAGCTATTGTAAAATGTGTAGTGGAGCAAAAGTGTTCTCAATCTTCGTTCTTCAGCTTGATCCGCGTCAAGTGTATCGTTAGAGCCCCTAATAACTACATCTCCCAGAATTCCTTGTGTCTAATCAGGAAGTAGATACGCACTGTGATGGCAAACAGATAGTAGTTCTACCGCAGGGCGAAATAAATTTAGCGTCATTTAAATTGATAAAATTCGTGGTTACTTGAAAATATTCAAGCGGAATGTCATGCCCATTCAATCACTCTGGTAGGACAACATGATGATCCCATTTAAATTCATAAACACCTGATTTGTCTTATTTCTAATGGCTTATTATTTCCGAGCTGTCGTTTGTAGGTCAAACGTCAAATGAATTACCATTAAAATGAAACATGCATTTAATAAAAAGCAGGTGCATCAGAATGTAATCGAGAACATATTTTATATCACGGACAAGCGTGCTCATTTAACCCTCCGTCCGTGTTTCCGCAGCGGAGCTGAACCCCGCAGTGTTGCCGCTGGACTGGCTCCTGGGAACCTGGCAGTCCGATGAGCCAGGAGAGGGATCCTTCCACTCCATCACACCTTTTCGTTACACAGAGTCTCTTCATTTCTCACATGTAGGACAGCCCGTGATTAATTTTATGTAAGTAACAAAACAGTCCAGAGGCTCTTTTTTTTCAACTTTATGCCATGTTCTGACCCACAGGCAGACAGTCAAAAATGATTTATTTATTGACTTTATTTCAGGTTTAATGCATTCCATGCTGAGAGCAAAAAGCCACTTCACAGGGAGTGTGGATTTATCAGGATTCAGCCAGGCACCAACAGGGTGGCCTTCATCATGGCACAGAACTCAGGTGTTTGATTTTTTTTTTTTTAAATACTCATAATCAGACTACAGCTAATTTTTATTGATTAAATGATTCCATATTGTTTACACAATGGCAATACACTATTCATAATTAATTGATTCTCTGTTAACAGTTACATGACATGCATGTAGAAAAATAAAATGTGACCCTGGACCCTGGTCAATTTATACATCATCTGAAAGCTGAATAAATAAGCTTTCCATTGATGTATGGTTTGTTAGGATAGGACAATATTTGGCCGAGATGCAACTATATGAAAATCTGGAATCTGAGGGTGCAAAGAAATCAAAATACTGAGAAAATCACCTTTAAAGTTGTCTAAATGAAAGTCTTAGCATTGCATATTACTAATCAAAAATTAAGTTTTGTGATATTTACGGTAGGAAATTTACAAAATATCTTCATGGAACATGATCTTTACTTAATATCCTAATAATTTTTGGCATAAAAGAAAGATCATTTTGACCCATACAGTGTATTTTTGGCTATTGCTACATATATACCCGTGCTACGTATGACTGGTTTTGTGGTCCAGAGTCACAAATATTTCCTTTTTTAGTGTTCAAGTGTTTTATTTGTTTATTTATTTGCATTTTATGAATATATTACATCTATTAATTTATATTAATGATTAGCTGTTCATTAACTCATGAACCCTCTACTTTTCCTTCACAACATCCACTTTAGGGTCCTCAATGTTGATAAAAATTCAATACATTTTCTTTTTTTAATAATAATTTTATATATTATACTTTTTAAATGGATCTTATATATATATATATATAACTATATATTTTTATGACTAGTTTCTAGTTTTTATATAGAATATATTTTCTGATATGAATATGGTACAAAGTAATCCTATTCAAAAGGATTCTAAAAGTAACCAAAAACCAGTCAGAATGCATTACCTACAATGTGTAATCTAATAGATAACGTTACTAACTACAATTGTTTTAATGTCATTGTAATGATTAACAAAGTACAAATTTGAAAGTAATCTACCCAGCACTGCCTATGTATCTTTTTTTAATCATCCGTTTCTGCCTCTTCCAGGTCTTGTGGAGATTGAGGAGGGGGAACTCACCGGACAGCAGCTGACTCTGCACAGTACTGCTCTGGCAAGAACATCTTTTGCCAAACAGCCTTATGTTCAACAGGTCTCATAACACAAACTTACCTTGTCAGATTAATGAAACTATAAGCCCTTATGTAGTGAATAGTGCTGAACTGGCATAATAATTAGAATAAATGTTCCACTAATAATTTTATTTTTGATCAGATCTCCAGGCACATCCAGTTGAAGCCGGATGGAAGGCTGGAACAGACGGTCTCTATGGCACTGGAAGGACAGCCCCTGATGCAGCATTTGCACATCACTTACCGCAGGACTGATTAACTGGCTGTCGTGTGGGAGGAAGATGTGTTTGTAAAAAGCACTTGTACTAGCGTACTCATCTGACACTAAATATTGATGGTTTATATATAGCAACCTGGGGGTGATGGTAATATATCTGTAAGAATGTTATCTAAAGTAATAGATGTTCTGTTGGGAAGACAGCTCAGATCACAAGTTTTCAAAATGTTGTTACAATATATAAAGGGGTCATTCTGTATAATGGTGAGCAACTACAATAAAAATATGACATTCTCTTTTCAAATTAAAATCGTTTAAAGTTTGTTCATGGCAAACTCTGTCTTTGAAGAAAATTCATTTTCACATATCAGTTTCCATAAGATTAAGTCTACAAATTAAATTTTAATCAAGATGTCACCAGAGTGTAAATTTTCTTTCCAGTCATAACTTAAGAAGCTTTTAGTGTTTGTTTACTGCTATTTCATGGGGTATACATTAATTCACCAATAGAAACAAGGTTCCCAACTTTTTGATGTTGTAGCTTTTTTAGTGATCATAGACAAGCAACAATGTATTAAATTGATCAAAAGTGACAGTAAAGACTTTTACATTGTTGCAAAAAATATATATTGCAAATACATGTTCTTTTTAACGTTATTTTCATTACAAATCCTGAAAAAATGCATTGCTTTATTCCCACAATTTTAACATTGATAATAATAGGAAATATTTCTTTAGTGCCAAATCAGCATATTAGAATGATTTCTAATGGATCATGTGACACTGAAGACTGGAGTTAACACATATTAAAGTGCAAAACCATTGTTTTAATTTTTAATAATACTTCAAATATTAAAAATTCTGGTGAGCGTAAGAAACTTCTTTACAAAATTATCTTACCAACCCAAAACATTTGAACAACATTTGCTTCTTTTTGTGACTTCTGATTTTGATTTTAATAGTTTTTCTTAGGGAAAAAAATAATTTTCCCTGAGGTTTTCCATGACCACTGGAACCCTTACTGTCTTAAAAAAAAAAAAAAAAAAGGGAGTTCAACTTATCTCTCGGTTCACACATTAAAATCTTTATTTTAAGATGTATACAGCTGGTGACAACAGTGTTTCACACACCACACAAACTGTACAAATTGAAAGTGCAAAGTGACACTCCAAACATAATTTTAAGCAATTTTGTAAAAATCTAAATCTGAAGATTGTCAAACATTAAAATGTTTCACTCATCACTACAGACATTCAGTATAAAACCTCAGTGGAATGAATCAACACAAAAGGAGCTCCAATACCTGCATACCATATTTCTGGGTCATTTTAAACTAAAGAAGACCGATTTTATGTAGCTCCAGCAATGAATATAGCACATATTCCCTCACAGTGCCATCCCCTCCACACAATGCCAGGTCACAGTATTTGTTTCAGCCTATGCATAGTAAATTTTAAAGAAATAATAGGTAAGGTAAAAGAAGATTAAGGTGCAGCTGAACCTGGGCGACGTACTGTGACCTTTGTGAGGGACCGTTTGTTCCACAAACAGTGCACTGGATCATTCAAATAGTTCTGTGAGGAAAAGATTCAGTTCTCAGTCAAGAGGATGATTTCCTGCGCAAGGCTACTTCGTCAGGTAGATGTACATGGTTTTTAAGAATTGCCTCCATGTGAACACAGCTGTTGATAACCAGTGGGCACGAGCTCTAGAGTCCATGTTCACCACACATTTTAAAATATCACCCTGGAAAGACAGATGAAAAGAAAACATTGACATGCTATGCATTTATTTGATCAGAAAATACAGTAAAAACTATAAAGCTGTAAAATATAATTACAATTTAAAATAGCTGTTTTGCATTTTAATATATTTTAAAATGCAATTTATTCATGTGAATTTTCTGCATCATTACTCCAATGCTTCAGAAATCATTCTAATATGCTGATTTGCTGCTCAAGAAACATTTCTTATTATCATTGTTGAAAACAGTTGTGCTGCTTAATATTTTTGTGTAAACCATGATACATCTGAAACCGAAATATTTTGTAACATTATAAATGTCTTTACTGCCACTTTTGATCAATTTAATGAATTTCTTAAAAAATATATATTACAGTAAGCACTGGGATTACAGTAGCACAAAGAAAATAATTAAATGCACTAACACAGCATGGCTACAGGTGGGTAACAATACTTCATTTCCTCATACGGCCTCTAGAGGTCAGGACCAGTCTTGGTTCATGAAGGTGGCAATACAGAGAATGAACCCTTACCCATCCTCCTCTCTTTTTGAGCCATGGGACCAGGTTTCTACGCACAAACTCTCCCAGACTGTCCACTATGGTGTGCACCATGACTGGATGGCCCAGACGCACACAGTCCACCGCCAGCCCGGCTGCTACAGCATAGATGGCCACCACCTTGCCCCATGTGATCCCTTGAAAGTAAAAGCAATTCCATGAGAAAGTACTAGAAAACTACTGAGCCATCCATTTTGAGCACCTCAAATACTCTCGCATTAATCCATCGCATTAATGGTCCTAAATTGGCCATGTCTTATGCGAATTGAATGTAAGTGTATCTTAAAAGAACTCAAACAAATAAGTTCTACTTCCACTATGAAAAAAAGGAAGAAATCTAACAGTTTAGATTAGTTACCTTGAAAACTTATTCAACCTATTCTCTGTTGTGCTGATGATGTTACAGGAAGCCTTTAAATCTTTCACACCTTTAAATCTGGCATAACACACCGCCATGCTTCACTAATTAGTCAGGAGTTAGAGACTATGCCAATTTTTTTAAGCTCTTTCATGTTCAGCATTCATTTAGGATAACGCCTCACAGATCTATTCCTTACTACAGAAGACAGAAAGTTATAATGTTTGTGAGAAGATCATCAGGCAGAGTGGAACATTGTTGGCATGGTTTAGGACTCCATTACAACCACCATGCACATCAACAGAAGCAGAACCCAGATAAAGTATCTGACCAAATATGTACAAAGGAAAGAATGTGGGTATGTCCATTTTAGGCTTTTTTCCATGTTCCGAAAAAAGACCACTGAAGAACTTGTCATTAAACTGATGATCAAAGTGCCCCTTCTCAAACACACCACTGAAATCCAATAACAGGCTAAGTCAATAGTTCTTCCAGTTTTAGATTACAATTTTACTGTAATTTAATAAAAACAATGAAATTAATGTCCTGAAATGTTTCTTTTAAACCTCAAACCCTGCTCAGGCTAACATCGCTTCATTTACATTTGGAACAAATCCCACATCTCCAAATTCACTCCATTTATAGTAGTGATGTCCTCATGTGCAGTTTTTTTTTGGGTCTCAAAATAGCCAATTAGGTACTAAATTAGCAATAACAACAACAACAACAACAAGATACCCTAAAGAAAATAAAAATAATAAAATACTTAAACGTTTATTCATTTTTGTTTGTTAATTTTTTTAAATACTTCAATGCAGGGGACAGGGAGGTCATGCCCACAAACATTGCCTGTGAAACACCTTTTATATTGTCTTCCAAATCACTCACCCATGACTAGGATCTCTGTTGCTACAGAGAGAAACGCATCTGACACCACAGCCTCCACTGCTACACTGATGTTCAGCTGCTTTGCAATATTACGATACACATATGGGCGCATACACTCCAGTTCATCACCTGTAAAACAGTTTAAATATACAATCAAATGACAGTGAGAGGGATATGTTCCCCCAGCCTTCCAATATTCAGACCAGTGGTCAACCAAAATGGGTTTTTTTTAAATGGAAGAATCAACATTTGGTCCCCTCAAATACATAATACGTGGTTACAGCATTGATACATACTTGCTATAAATCACAGTATAACAGTATGAAAGACAGTTCAAAAGAATGAAATCTAGTTACATGAAGAAAGAAAAAAATGACAAAGAAAATCTGAACATCTGAATGCTGACTTTTGATTTTGAGTTGTGATGTTATGAAATAGTCCTGATTTATCTGGATGATAGATACTGAAATAGCATCACACCTGTTAAGAGCATCAATTCACACTCAGTCCTGGTTTTCTTACCCAGTTTTAGCAGCACCACAGACACATCTACAAGAGCTCCGTGTGGCTCGGGCAGATCAGACTCGACTTTTGACCAACTTAGTCCTTCTCTTAGGATTCTGGAGTGAATGAAGTCTCTACAAAGTTCCTTGGACTGATAGACGAGCTCTTTTTCCGTGGGAGTCCGATCAAACACCTCCATCATCTCCGCGGCAAAGACGGAGGAGCGTTCAAACACGTTCATGTGCCGCATGTTTGTTTGACACGAGCAAAAAAATACTGCAACTTCACTGGTTGAAGTTGCCTACATAAACACCCCACAAACTCCATTAACATTACGAAGCGCATTTCTACGACGAAAGTCCAGATAAATTAAATCTGAAACAGGTTCGCCGAAATGCAAATAGCCAATCAGCGAAAACAACCTCAACTGAACAGCCCACAATAAATTCCTCAGCTGGCAAACTGATTCACGCTGCCCGATTTTATGATTTGTCATCTTCATTCTCTCTGAAATGGACTTTTTGTCATATTTCCATCGTGCTGTCTGAGGTCGCTGTTCGCCTGTGCCCTGAATCAGACACTTGGAAGCGATTTTTCTCGCTACCTGGAACGCTTAGGTAACCACTAATCAACCAAGTGGACGGCTTAGTCCAAATATAAACAGTCTATGGCATCCTGACAAAACTTACAATGCTAGTCTAGTTATATCAGATTAAATGAATGCTAATCAACTCTTTCAAATTCTAGGTTATCAAATTCATACAATAGACTATAGCGTGCAACATTAATATTAATTTCTTAAAAATCACACTCATGTTAAAAGATGAGGGTTTTGTCTAACAGACCTACTGTAGGTATGAAGGCTCCACATAAAATGTTTATTTCATATAATGATTCTTCCCCAAGGATCAGTGGAAGTTCATTCATGCTTTGCTCTAGTGGTTGACCGGGTAAGTTATTATCTGTCTATGTTTAGCGAGCTAATCCTCTCACTACAAACCAACACAACCGTTTAAAGTCCCGTGTTTGACTCATGATGAACACCTCAGTGTGAGTATGTGCATAGACACTGTGATTCTTACAGGGATGCCAGTTTCATTCAGTGCATCCATCAAGGAGGAATGTTTTATAGTAAACCTATTCATTGCATTAAAATAACTAAAAGAATGTAATCTGACCAAAACAGTAGTTGTGTGGATCCAGTGGGTAGCAAAATGTTCTGACCCATATACCTTTGAAATTATCACAGATTGTAATTGATAGACTTTATTTGGTGTATCCTGCTCATACACCAAATACTGTATGCAGTAGGCTATTTGTGCTGTGTTTGTCAAACATTTAATTTTTATGCAATCGCATTATGCTGTTAAGCCTAATGAATCTATTTAGTGTAGATTTAAGTGGACAGATAATAGAGGCAACAGGCCTTTATTTAGCTACAAACAAAGTCACCATGAAATCATAACCAACCATTCTTCGTTTTAGATATTGCAATGTTTATTATAAATGATTTATCCAAGCACATCTATTTTTCTTTTTTTTCTTTTTTTTTTCTTTTCTGTTCCCTCATTTGGTACATCTCAAATGGAAGGCTGAATCCTAGCGAAGATGCATCCTTCCTAGTCCAACCTTCTGAGGCTTCAAGGCTAGAGTCCTGCTCAGCATTAAACACTTGAATGACAGTCTAATGTGTATGTCTATGTTATGAAAATACTACTAAAATTACAAATTGAAGAATACTTTATATAAAAAATCTTTATTTACTATTAATGGTTGGTTTGATTGCTTCTATTGTCCTCATTTGTAAGTCATTTTGGATCAAAGCGTCTGCTAAATGATTAAATGTAAATGAATGCATTTTTACTGAGATACATTTCTGTTAATGCAATACAAGTCTGTGATCTCCCATTATGCACAGTTTAGTATTAGCCTATGTGATTTATTTACAAAAAAACAACAGAAAGCAATGCCTTCATCTGCATGTCTTGCATTAGACATTGGAAAAGCTCAGTGCGGTTTCATTTTTAACTAATTATTTTTCATGGATTTGATTGTGTGCAAAGGATTGTGGGTATTTGAAGGACACAAATGATACACCTGATGCATCCTCTAAAACAGGCCGAATGAAGGACACAAAATGAAGACTGCCCACTAAAGCTCCTTCAAATTGAGACATCCTTCAACAGCGCGTGATGACGTGGCAGACGAGATATGCACCCGTCCGATTAAGAAGCACTCAATCTTTAATCATAAATGTTAACTCCTCCCTGATGACATTTTTTCTCTATTGATGTGACAATAATCCTTCCCCTTCAGCAACCTGTCACTCACATGAAATCACAGCAATTAGTAAACGACAATGATTCAATCCATTCCAGAAGGACAAAATCAAGTCCCACGCAATATTTTCCTTTATTTGAGGAACTGTTTACGTCACAACAAAAAAGAAAACACTTCCATTTAATGCTGACACACCACATCACCACCCACAAAAGTACTGCTTTAGGCCAATTGATAATCGTTTCACACAAACATTATAAAATATCATGTATTGTACAGTGTATTTGATAATAAATTCAACTGGAATTGGATCAAGCGGTGATGTTTTTGCTCCCAAGACTTGGGCTGCAACTGAAATGCCATACTTGTAGGTAGGCCTACTATATTTGATTTGAAACTTACTTCATGAATATTATGTTCATGGTAGTCTCTGTCTCATGACCTATCAGGTTAAAGTTGCAATGAAATGTAAGTTGTATGTATACCTTACAATACAAAGAAAAGGTAACATTAATATATTATCTAAAAAAAAAAAGTGAAATGAAGGGAGAGACTTCGAATTTGAGCAAACTAAATGATTAGAGAACTTTGTTGTTTTCGCCAGAAAGTCCGGTTATGTAATTTTGATTGAACATTAAGGGGTTCAAAAAAAAAAAGAAACGCATAAACGGATGAATTGTTCACAATAATGCATTAGAAAAAAGATAGGGTGAATTTCCGTTTCATGTCGATGTTAATCTCGCGCCCTTCTGCCAGTACAACTACAACTCCCACAATCCTCCGTTCCTTGACTCAGAAGCTGCGCATGCGCTGTTGCTCCTATTATTTTGTTCTCCCACAAGCAATAAATGAAGAGCCGCCCGAACGTGAGCAGATCAATATAAAACAATTACACCCGGAAAGCGATTAGCTCGTACGCAGATGCTTTCATACATGGAGTCACACAACACCTAACTGTCATTCTCGCCAGGCTGCGGGGTCCGCCATCAGGGGATTGGAGGCCGAAAACACGGCAGACGAACAGGACATGCAGAGGTGTTTTTGTATGTAAAAGCTAGCTAGCTAAGCAGGGGATCGGAGGAGGAAGAGCAAACCGTTGAAGAGTTTTCCAGCACCCCTCCTTTGGCAGAAAGGGCTGTATCTGCTCTCATCCACACCGACCTGCCGTCAGGATGGCGCACCTCCGCGACATGCAGAACCAGGTAAATCCGCAGCCCAGCCGAGTCTGTTCATTCTGCATCCAGACCAGGGGTATTAATCTCATAATCAGTCAAATCACAATAATGTGTATTAAGCCTGGCAAGTCGTGACATTTCTCTGTTTAGAGTAATTGAGGGCTGTCTTAACGTTGTATTGTGTCTGAGTAATCAGTTTTAATGCAGATCATTGAGAAAGGTTTTTGTTACATTACATGTCATGTCTGTTTCAGTTAATTTAAATTGTATATATCATTATATACACTATATTGCCAAATGTATTGGGTCGCCCACTTCTAATGAACAGGTTTGACTACTTTAGTAATTTCTATGAGTATAAATCTTAATGTTTAAGGATATAATGATATTCTAGGGAATTGTGTGCTTCTAATTTTATAGCAAAAGTTTGGACAGGACCCTTTTCTATTCTAACATGACAATGCCTCTGTGTATAAGGCAAGGTTCGAAAAGAAAATGATTGATTCAGTCAGTGTGGAAGAACTTGACTGGTCTGCATAAAACCAAGTCCTAATCCCAGTT
>JAFVLL020006431.1:0-15232 GCA_021397915.2 Tor tambroides | reverse complement strand
TAATAAGCTTAAGTAGAAGATCAGTAGGTTGGCTTTCTCAAGCCAACCTAATAAGCTTAAGTAGAAGATCAGTAGGTTGGCTTTCTCAAGCCAACCTAATAATAGGCAATGTTCTATGTTAAATTGTTGGCATACGACCTGAAATAATTCAATTTTGTAGAAGCATATTTAGGCTTTCCGTTCAAACAGATGGCTGAGATTAATTCTGTTTCATTTGTCACCCCAGAAATGGAAGATCATGTGGAGCGCTTTGCAAATTATGGCAAATGTACTATATACTGCAGAGAAAGTAGGAGTAGTATCTTATTATGCTATATTTAACATGGCCAATTTGACTGAAGTGATTTGGAATAATCTGACTGAAACAGTTTAATTGGCTGAAAGAGCTTTTCAGTTTAGTGTGTGATCAGCAGGCCCATAAGAGTTTTTACTAAAGAAAGTTATTATGGTATAGTCAATGTAATGTTTACAAACTCTATGAAATATATGCAGGTCATTACTGAAGGGCTTGATCAGCAGCATCACCAACAGCTAATCCTAGAGGTCATATTTGGTATGGCTCTCAGCAGAGATCAGTAACCTGGGCAATGAATGACTGTAAGGAGTCCGGCACCCGTTGAGTGTTTAAACCCTGTAGCACAGTGATATGACACTGATCCCAATTCCCAACAGCCTTTTCCTAAATTCACCTCTGAATAATTCGTTACTTTACTTTTTTTTTGATTTTCAAAAGAACTTTACAGTTTTTTGAATCTATCAAACCAGTTCACAAATAGGTCTGGATGATTCATTTCACAAATTGAATTCATGAATCTGAATCTAAATCTTGATAAGCACAACAAATTCACAGGGGTTCGCGTTTGGTCCTGACATGTACTTTTGAGTTACATACAACACTTTCTTTTTATTTATTTATTTGTTTATTTATGAATCCCAGCTTCAGGGCTGCAGTGTAAAATCACTGAGACTATAAATGTAGTGCAGCGCTGGTTACGTTTAGGTTCCTGGTTTTCTGGGTTTATAGGGAGACTGAATCCTTTAGTTTAGATTAGATTTGGGGGGTTTAGTATCAGGGACCCCAGGGCACCTCCTGAAGCTGGAAGTAGGCCAAAGCCTGCAAGGTGCGTGGGTGCCCCAGATCATAACCCAGAACATTTTTATTACTATTTCCAAAGATAGACTCACCCACACTCTTCACACTTCACATTATACATGTCACATACAACAAAGCACCACAAGTATCATAAATATAAATATTAAGGTACATAATTTCCAGTAGGCCTATCATGCTATATGTACCATATTACAATTTAAAAGGGTAGTGAGCTAATATTAGTATTTCTTTGTTCTTGTGTAGTGATAAAACTAGAGACATTATCATAAAATAAATGATATTACACAACTACAAGATGCATGTATGATATTTAAAAAAACATTTATGAATAATGTAAGTATTTCTCAATGAACACAGACACAAATTAGCCATTGTAGATGTTAATAAATGAAATTGTAGTAAATAGTCTCAGTTTAACATTTGTGTTTTTAATTATATTTCCATTTAACAAAAATAAGGGGTTATTTCAGGCTTCGTATTGTAATCATCTCATGTTTAAAGACCTAATGGTTTGCTACTTGTAATATGAAGCTCTACCTGACGAAGTAAGCAGTGTCAAACTTAAGTGTCTTAAATGCATATGGTGCATGCATGCATGTGTTACATATACTTGTTATAAATAAATATAGGGTAGTTATTAAGAATAAAGCACTGACTTTAATTGCCAGTGAACCACACCATGAGGAAGAGAAAGAGGGCTTTTTTTTTTACTAGCTTCACTACTATTTTTACTACTTTCAGTGATAAGTTAGTGTATTACAGTGTGTGCAGAATTATTAGGCAAGTTGATATTCTGGTCATATTTTTTTCCCAAGAACATTTTGCCAATTCCAAACCACATCAATCTTAATAACTACTATTGATTTTGTATGTAATCATTAATTGTCCATGAAGGCTGAAAGTCAAAAACTCCTTATTTCAGGTGTGCAGGTTTTCTTTTACAGATAAAATGAGCCAAAAAAGAGATTGAACTCAAGAATAAAAGTAAAAAAAAATTATTAAATGCCCATGAGAAGGATGCAATACTAATGCAATAATAAAATTAGCAAAGTTAAGGCATGACCATTGGGCAGCGAAATGCTCATTGGGTCAGCACGGTCAGAAAAAACAGGTGGAGAAGAAAAGACACGTTAACTGCAAAAGAATTAAGAATTAATGTGAAGAATTAGGTGAGAAACCATCAGGAACCATTTAGTCTCCAGCGCCATCATTTTCCAGAACTGCAACCTTCCTGGAGTTTCCAGAAGTGCAATGTGTCAGGTTCTCAGAGACTTTGCTTGGGCAAAAAATTCTTTAAAATGGCCCTCACTTAATAAGAATAACATGATGAAGTGTTGTGAAATACATGAAGACTGATTTTGTATAGGCTTTATGGACAGATAAGTTGAGAGTGACTCTTGAAGGACCAGCATCACATCCTCTTGTGCCACTGTTTGAAGAATTTATCTTCCAGAATCTGGCAGTAAGTTTTGGGATTTTAGTTCATCTCCTATCCTGAAAAGTCTGTCTTGCAGCATTGATTAAAAACCTTGTAAAATACGTACGAATTAGTCATGAGATAGTGTTGTCTACTCCACTTTCCACTGTCCGTCTAATGAAGGGTGTGACAGCTAATCCCACGGCCTGACTGAACTGAAAAGAACTATTCACATCGAAACGCAGATAAAGAGAGTGATTCTGGCAGAAAACAGACTCGTCATGACTCTGAGTGAGAACAGCAACACCTGAGACGTCTGAAAGCATTCGTCTGATCAGTCCTCCCGTTTTCACTCTAACAGATGGAGTCTGTATACGACTGATAAAATGTGACATCAGCGATAGCAGCTAAGGAAAGTTTCCACTAGTGCTGACGCCAAACGCATGCTCTGTAAATAAAATGAGTAAACATTGCATCTCCACTCACTCATGACTAATCTAGTTGTGTCAAACACACACACTCTTGGTTTCCATGGCTGCTGTTGGCACTGCGCTTTCACTGATCCTTGGCACTGAGTGACACTAGACGGACAAACTAAATTGCTTAATAGGAAACCCAAAACCAGTGCAGTGAGAGAGACCAGAGTGAAAGCAGTCACGCATGCCTGAGTGACCCCTGCCAAACAATGACTCTGTGTCAGACGCCACCTAGAGGCTTGAAACCTTCTGAAATCTTCTTCCACAAAACACTTTCACTTTATATTTTGTGTCAGCTAAGAGTTTTGTTTGTACCTGTGAGGTGTTCTGCGGTGGGCGTCACTCGACACTTCTTGAAGAAAGCATCTGTGTCTGAATCTACGACCAATAGTGAAGTGTTGTTACCCCCGGCTTTAATAGCGGCCACCACCTCAGCATGCTGCTTCTCCTCCACCGAAACCCCGTTGACCTGAGAACAAACAATGACACATCTGAAGACACACAGAGACACATGCAGGACTGAATGACTCACACTTAAAGGCATACAGTCAAACTAAAATTTAATTCAGACACCTTCTTCAACATTTCTCACATTATCACAGTTTATTTGCTATAGTGTAGAAAATGGTAATTAAATATGAATAGAACTCAGAGTTAAACTGTGTCAGAACAAATTCATTTTGATAATGTCAGGTAACTTTGATAGAAAGGTACACTGTAAAAAATGACCGTGATTTTAACGGTAAAAAACTGTGAAAATGCTACAGTAAAAACCTGTTAAATGGTTAACGGTAAGTTCCTGTAAAATTTACAGGGAAAAACCGTAAACTGACGTTCCCAGAATTCCCTGCATTGCATTTCAGATTTTGTTTGAATTTGCTGTTTTTTCTTAAAATAGCTATGTTTCTTCTTAGTTTTTTCTTATCAGTTATGTTTGTTAGGGTTGTATGTTACATCTAATGCCGTTAAATTAATGTTTATTGCATATTTCAGTTTAATGAGTCTCAGCATGATGGTGTTTAGTGTTTGTGTGAATGACACTGTGCACCTTCTATATATGTTATTATTTAAAAGCTGCTTGTGATGGGCTTTGGTTCATCATGTGACTTTCTCATCACCACCTGCATTTGGTGGTTATCAGTGTATTTCAAAGGTACAAAACAGATTTCAGTACTTCAATAGGTTAGTATATTAACATTACATCAGTTAATGAAATTACGGTATTTACCTGTAAATTTAAGTTAGAACCGTAAAACCTAAAATGTTGTTACCGTATTTTTTACGGTAGATTTCCGGCAACCACAGCTGCCGGTTTTTTACCATAAATTACATACACATACACAGTGTATGTAATGATTAGGTTGAATAGCTGTCAGCTGTTAAATTTACAGTAAGTACACAATTAGATAATACCAATTTAGGTCAACCAATTACCAAGCAATGCTTCATTTTGTTCAGTCTATGGTGTAAAAAGGTCACATTAGCAATTAAAGAAAAAAACACTTAAGCAAAACATGGTCAGGTCAACGTGTCTGAATAATTTTTGGTCCCAAATTTCTGTCACAGGTTAATGTCACAGTTTACTTTATTTTGCTATCCTCACTTACATAAATGAACTATTTCATTTATGTGTCCTGCACCCACTAGTCAAAAGATATCAAAAATTATATCAGGTGTCTGAAATAAATTTTGGTTTGACTGTGGTTCACCTCAAAAAGAAAATTCTGTCATTTTTGTCCATCCGTTGAAAGTCTATTCCACTATAATGCTGATGCATTAAAAGGTTCATAAAGAGGTAAATGTAATCCATATGAATCAAGTGGTTTAATCCAGTGTTGTTTTTTTTAATAATCCAAATATATTTTCATTATTCATTTTAATTTTAATTAGTTTGTTTATTGTCTTTTTTATTAGTTTTTGTTTTTTAAGAATTAAAGTTTTTATTTTTTATTAGTTTTTAAAGTTTTAGTTTTTTAGTTTTAGTTATCAAGTTAAGTTAATTGAAAATGAGAAATGCCTTGGCATTGGCAACTAGCTTAGAGTTTTTTTTATATATATATTTTGTTTTGGTTAACCTTTATTTTATTTTATTTTATTTTTTTATAGTTTAGGCATTAGTTAACTATATTAAGGCTGGTTTAATCCAAGACAATTTTGCTTTATACAGAATGACGAACTGAATTACTTTGTTTTTATTCACATATAAACATTGATCAGTGCACATACATAAAGCGATCGTGTCTCTTCAGAAGACTTGGATTAAACTTGGATTTAATTATATTCACAATCTCTTTTTTACTTTGTAGCTTGAACATTTTGGTTGTGTGGACTTTCAGTAGATTGACAAAAATGATGAGAGAATATTAAAAATTTCTTCATTTGTGGTTCAAAAATGCACATATGTCTTATGGGTCTGGAACAAAATGAAAATAAATAATGACATTTTCTGGTTGAACTATGCCTTTAAGTGTTAAAAAAATGACTGAGTTATAGCAAATTGCTTACAGTATACTGCAACAATATATAATTCAAACAGTAGTATACTATCCACCTTATTTTTTTTAAAGTGGAAGTACACTGTTTTCTGTGAATGTACAATAAGTTATTAAGAAATAAAGTGCAGCAAACAGTAAAATTATTTGTGCTACAAGCGTGTTTAAAATAATATTATACCATAAAGCAGTTTGCAGTATTAAGCAGCATAACAGACTGCTTTTGTACAGCTAAAACAACTGGAAGCAGATTACACATTCAAGTTACAAATGGCCACACCCGTTCTTATGTTAAAAATAGGGTGGATATCGTATTGTATTGTCTAAGTCATTATGTGCATATGTAATGTCAACATCAAGTCAAAATTAAACCAGCTGCACAATTAATCAGCACACATTATTCCAAAGTAAATAAATATTAGAATTATTGCTTAATATTTTAAATAATCCACTGAAACAATGTCACCAAGCCATTATATTTTCCATCCGCGCCCCAACAATCATCCAGCTCCACTATTTGTTCTTGCTGAATGTCCTGATTCTCTCAAGAACATATCACATGTAAGAAAAAGTTTCACGTTGGCTTTAAGTCTCGAAAATAAATAGGGTTAAGCTGCATGTTTGTGTCTACTTCATAATACAGGAAATGGAAGTTTGCATTGCATTGTGGGATATTGTGTACAATATGCTCTTTTGCATACTACACACAGTAGGGTATCCACATATTCCATGCATACAAACCATTAAATACTATGCTCAGTATACAGCATACAACATAGGGGTGGGCGATATACCAGTAGACATGATTAACCGGTAAATATTTTCACCTATCGTCTCTATCGCGGTTACATGCTCACATGAAGTTGCTGTGCTACAAGGTCACGAAAACGTATTGTTTGCACTTGTTTTTAAGCATTGCAGTTTAAAAACCAATGATTTTAAGCCACTGAAACACAATCAGCAGCGAAAGAGAACTCATTTCACTATATGCGTGCTGTCTGAGAGACTGTTTTTGAGCGCCATCAGAGAGGAGCGCACACATGAAGACGGTGCTCATAGAGCGCAGGAGTATTGAACGGAGTCATTTTTGCCGCTTTATAGACCTTGAACGGTTAAATGCACACACTTTTATGTGTCAAAATGGCCATCTTCGCAAGTATCCTCGTAAACATAGTAAGTGAAAGCAAAAAAAGCTGAGAAAGTAAACACGTGTAACAGTATATTGGATCCGGGCAGCTCTTAAAGTGACAGCAGTCTAATATTCCTGCAGTCTGTCATTCATGTTAGTCAAACAGCAAAAGAGAGCAAATCTCTCACTGCTTTTGACTAAATCACTTTTGTAACTTTAATAAGAAGAAATATATATTTAATCTACACAGTGAAGAATATGCAGTGTTTTTATAGATCTGATTACTTTATACAATGTATGTAGCATTTCTTATTTATTTGTTCTACTGTAGTTTTTTGTCGAATTGCTTGTAATTAGTTTCTTATTCATATTTAATCGTTGACTGTATACTTGTCTTCAGTGAGCTTGAGTTCTGTTTTGTTTTTTTGTTTTTTATTTAGACTAGTATTAGTTCTATTGAGTTTTATTGCATCTCTGAAAATAATCTACAACTGAGATTTCATTATTTTAATTAAACTGTAATTTTTTGCCGTTACCCTGGCATCTATTTTTAGATGCATTATTTACATCTTCATTGTTCCAACAAAGAAATTGTTTATCAAAGCAAGGATTCATTTTTCAATATTATCAGTTTCCTTTCCTGCTGTCCGAGGAAAGGATATCCTGTGTCTTTGAATCACAAACATTGAAGCATTACACATTTGCCAAAAAAAAAAAAGAGACTTTTCTGTGAACTGAATAGAGAGGAATGTCAAGGGCAAATCTGACTTGAAATATTTATTATTTAAAATTTAACAACATGAAATATTCATAAACGCTGATTTATTAAACATAAATAAATGAATAAGAGCGAGAAGTCAATGTGCATTTCACTTCAGGTGGCATTTAAAGGAAAAGTTCACCCTTCGGTTTTTCTGACCTCATATTTTATTTCCTCTTTCAAACACAAGGAATGCAGTGATTCATGCAGTCAAACTTCAAGAAGGACAAACCGGGAGCTCATTTTTTAGTACGATTATGGATCATTTCACTCCTTTTTAGAGTTTGACAGCATCTCATTTTGTGTTTCACGCAACAGTGAAAATAATATGGGGTGTGAACCATATTAGAGTGTGTGATAAACATACTAAATTTTCATGACTAAACTACACCTTCAAGCAGAAGAAAGGACAGCGCTGGCATGTTCAGATAGCTTTAGGTGCGATGCCAGGCGCTCTGGGAACAGTCTATATGTGGAATGAGGGTGTGTCTGTTAGTGGAGCTCAGGCCCGGAGAGGAAACGGACAATGTGCGCTCAGCAGGAACAATAGCAGCCTGTCCAACACAAAGAGCCCGGCTCACAGTAGGAGGCCTGGAGGCCCCTCTGGGACAACAAAGACCCCTCCATCGCTCTCCTCCCTCTGCTTCCTTCCCTCCCTTCACTTGTTCACTGGTGGCCCTTCTGTGGCTCTCGCTCCGGAGGAAGCGGCCAAACTCAAGACTTACAACTCGCACAAGAACAGGACAGAGAAAACCTTACAGAAATATACACCTACTCGTGGTTTATTTTCGGTATTATTTACTTTGTCTACAAAATTATTACATATCTGAATTCATGCAGGATCAAAACACCATTGTGTGCTGCTCGGAGACAAACGGAAGTTCTGCTGTGAATTTGTTTGGAACTATTATTGTTTGCAAAAATAGAGCAATATTGACAATACTGTGTCTAAAATGTAAGTTACTCAGTATTAATTGTTTGTTGACACAAAACAGTTTTACGTCATAGTTGTGTTGGTCAGTCAATTGCATCACATAAATATTATATATACTGCTTGACCATATTATACCATATCACCGTAACTTAAGGTCAAACACTACATAAAAAAACATTGTTTTTTCATGTTCATGCACTAGTCAGTTTTTTAGATTTTGGGCTATTTTGCTTTAATAACTTGTCTTCTTTCAGACTAGTGGAAAGAAGATACACATTTTTAATACACATTATCTATTTACGTCTGTATATTTCAATTCTGATACATATCTTTAAAGGCCATTTTCTAAGACAGACAGACAGAAATCTCCACTTAAATACACTTAAATACATATACTATATTCTGAAGGTTTTTACAGAGGGGTTTGTTCAAATATTGTTTGCCTGATTTATAAAACATTATATTCCTAAAGACAATGTGAATTTTTTTTTTTTTTTGGCAGTATTTTATGATTTCTAAAATAATGAAACAATAATTTTAAACCTTCCTTTATCCAATGTTTAGATTTCTCTTCTGGAAAATTATGCATGAAATAGCACATTTAATTAGATAATGCATAATTTCCTCGTTCGCTCATTATTAAAATATTGGCTGTTTATTAGTACGTATAAAGCACATATTCTGCATGACCATATTCTACATCCCTAATCCTACCCATCACCTAAACTTAACAACTACCTTACTAACTATTAATAAGCAGCATATTAGGAGTTTACTGAGGCAAAAGTCAGAATTGGACCTTAAAATAAAGTGTGATCCAATTTTTTTTATCCCATTCACCTGAATTGTATAAAAAGTTCAAACGGGTCACATCACGTTGCACTTGGTCATCACTGCCCTGTTCTTTACACTGTGACTAAGTGTTTTTCATGGCAGTGCTTAATCAGAAAGACTTGGGCAAACCTAAAGTTGTATCAGTGCAGAAAACCAGTCACATTTTCTATTTAGTCACAGTCTGGAGTCCTGAAAACATAAATCTAGCCAAATGTGTCTTCAGACTTATCTGTTTGCGCATGTCTTCCTGTATAAAGGATCTCCTCCCTCAAATATCATGAGGTTGATGTGCTCGATTCCAGGGCTCTCGCCCTTATCTCTCCCATGAGTCTTTGCTTCTCTGTTCCGAACAGGATAAGCTAAAAAAGCTACAGTGTACAAATTTCCCTTCCAGGAACAGTGTTTCCAAGTCATAATAATGCTATACTTGGAAAAGTATAAATCTATCATGTCTTATTGTAACACCAAAGATTTTTCTCACCGAAAGTTATGTAACCGCTCCAAAAATAATTGATATTGGCCAAAGTCTAAAGACAGCACCATGTGTATTCGAATAATGAAATTCCAAAGTGCACTGCAAGGATCTTACCTGTATTAACCGGTCTTTGGGCCTCAGGCCGGATCTCTGTGCTGGCGAGTCATCATCTACAGCTCTGATGTACTGGCCGGGTCTGGACTTCTCACTGTGCAGGTTAAAGCCGAAGCCATTGGGGCCTTTCTCAATTACACATAGCCGGGGTCTGAGCTGGGTCTTCAAGTCCTGCAGGACAGACACAACACAACATCAGCACAATGAAACACAAGCACGTGCCACTGGAATGCAGGAAGTTTGGCGTCTGAATGTCTGTGCCCTTCATCTTATAGGATATCATCTTATATAGTATCTTAAACAGCAGAAATCCTTAACTTCAGAATCCTAGAAGGCCTCTTTAAAACCTGAGGCCGGTTACATAAACTGCTTAGTATAGTCTTACAGGTCATCTGATTTTTGAAACTTTTTTAAGTCAGTTACATGAAAAGGTAGACCGGACTAATTTGAATACGAAAATTAAGACTCTTATCCCTTGACTAACTGCTAACTGGTCAGACTAGTTCTTAACATATTGTCTGTATTATGCAATTGCCCCTGACCAAATCCAAAAGACCACAATTATATTGCATAAGACACAAAAAAGAACACTTAATGCCTAATTAATGACTGTCATTCAGCTGAGGACCTTTCCTTTGTTAAAAAGAAGATCACTTTAGCATACTTAAAAAAAGAGTACTTATTATGGAAATAATATACTTTAAAGAATTTACTTAAATGTGAACTTAATGTAATGTTTTCAGACACTTAATTACAAATTATATACGGGTTACACTTTATTTTAAGGTATACTTGTTATAGTGTAATTATGCATTTAAGTACTGAGTAGTATTAATTAACTACGTATACTTACTATATGGTTAGGGTTAGGATTAGGGTTTGGCTTAGGGTTAGTTGCATGTAATTATGCACAATTTATTGTTATTATAATATTAAGTACATGTAACGTGTGTAACAAGAACACAATAAAATAAAGTTTTACCAAAAATAAAAATGCATTATTGTTTACATTTATATTAAATGAAATTAGTTTTTTTTTTTTTTGAGCAACCCTAAGTAGGACTTAAGTACATCTTCAAACCATTAACTATGACTTTTGCCTCAGTAAACTCCTAATTTGCTGCTTATTAATAGTTAGTGACCCATTTGAACTTTGTATAGAATTCTGCTTCACAAACCCCTGTAAGACCGCCAAAATAACACCACAGGTAAATGGGATAAAAAAAGGGTCACACTTTATTTTAAGGTCCAGTTCTGACTTTTGCCTCAGTAAACTCCTAATATGCTGCTTATCATTTAGTAAGGTAGTTGTTAAGTTTAGGTATTGGGTAGGATTAGGAATGTAGAATATGGTCATGTGGAGTATGTGCTTTATAAGTACTAATAAACAGCCAATATTTTAATAATAGGCATGCTAATAAGCAATTAGTTAATAGTGAGAATTGGTCCCTACAAAGTGTTACCGTAATTTCATAATTACTTCTATTGTCTATGGCAAATGACAAATGTACTAACAAGCATTTATGGTAAACTAAAATATAATTTCTATTATATATAAATTTAAATTAAAATATTGATGCAATTTAGTGCATTTAAAATATATCAACTGAAAATCTAATATCGAATAACTACATTTAAAATTATAATCAAGTACTTTACATATGCTTAAATATGTTAGTCAACTCATCAAAATAAGTGTGTCTTTATAACACTACAAAAGATCATTAAAACATAGGAATTTAAAATGTACTTAAGTTTTTAAAAGGGTACTTAAGTGTCAAAAAGTCATGAAAGTGTCTTCCTTTTAAGTACACTTAAGTGGATTTTTATTCCATTACTTTATATGATCTGCAAATACAGTTTAATTTTTTTTTTTTTTTTATCAAATTTGTATTGC
The DNA here is from genome assembly GCA_021397915.2 of Tor tambroides. Taxonomy (NCBI): domain Eukaryota; kingdom Metazoa; phylum Chordata; class Actinopteri; order Cypriniformes; family Cyprinidae; genus Tor; species Tor tambroides. The sequence continues at coordinate 3,590 of JAFVLL020006431.1, read as the reverse complement.
TATTTTCTTGTCATTTAAACAGAACAACAACAGGCAAACAGACATACAACAATAAGTGGAAGATGAAATGAATAAATAAATAATTTTTAAATAAACATATACATCTGAAATAATAAATAAGGTAGACTTGTTAGTTAAGACTGGGAATGAAACTAAGTGCGCATTCAACACAATTAAGTGCACTTCATTTTCATAAGGGTTTCATAAGGGCTCCAGTCCTGTCTGCTGGGGTGTGCTGCTGGACAGAGGAATAGACCCAGACAGAAGAATGTTTTCCCTTTGTCCCGAATGTGATGGAAGTGGACAGCACACAGGATGAGGTCACCTGATTATGAGCCGCCCCTCACTGTTCTCACACGGCACACGTACAGCGCATTGTCATCCAGGAAAATAACACCCTTCCGCTCCGTTCAGCAAGTTGGGTCTTTTTATAGTTTTTCGGACAGTGATTCAAACTACTATTAGTGTTTAATGCGTTGTTGATTATATTTAGCATAGAGAACCTTACAATGAAAAAAAAAAAAAACATATTTCAACACAGGCAGTTTTGCAATCACACCCTTAATCGTAGGGGAAACATTTTCAATTTCCTAGTTGGTACAATAAACCTAAGTCAGGGTAGGCGTCATATTTAGTTTAACATAAACAAAAACAAGGCTGTGAGGGACTGTCTGTGCAATATCATACTTTTCCATTTGTTCATGACAAACATATGCAATATAAGCAATAGTAAGAGTGAAAACAGGATGAACAATTACAATTAAGCACATAAAACACCACCGCAGGGCCATCCTCCTATCCCAGCATTCTCACTCTTACACACAGCGCTACGGCAGCATTTCCTCTCTGTTGGGCTCAAGCGCAGGAAGAGCTGGACTTCCTGTGGACCACACCTGCTTTCCAATGTCAGAAACAATGCGGAACACCACCCGCCTTCATCCACCCTGAACCACAGCACAACTCACACGCTCCATCACAGGGCTGTCAGCCCGGCGCTCTGCCCTGGGCGGCGCTCTGAGGATGGGTGGACATTGTGTAGACGAATCAGTCTGTGAGGGGTGTAACCTGCCCTGATGCATAGTTCTGCTACTTTTTAGACACACTTTAACCTCCACTCTGAAATCTATAAATAAATCACAACACAACATGATCTGATCATTCTGCCCACTTGAATAAATCAATCAGACTTTACACAGTGGATTGTGTAAATGTGGATCAAATGCAAAACACCAGTAAAATGTTGTTACATTTGGTTACATAATATATATCACTGATATTGAAAAATAGACTGATATGTTAAGTATTTTGTTTTTCTGTGATATATATTTTGAAATTTTGACTTAAATAGGTCTGTTTGGAAAGAATTAAGGCCCATGCACACCAAGGTTGATAATTATAATGTTAACTATAACTATAATGTTTTAAAGGGTTAGTTCACCCAAAAATGAAACTTCTGTCATTAATTATTCACCCTAATTATTTATCTTCAGAACACAAATTAAGATATTTTTAATGAAATCTGAGAGCTTTCTGACCCTCCATAGACAGCACTACCATGTTCAAGGCCCAGAAAGGTAGTATGGACATCGTTAAAATAGTCAGTGGTTCAATCGTAATGTTATGAAGCTACAAGACTTATTTTTGTGCACAAAGAAAACAAAAATAATGACTTTATTCAACAATTTCTTCTTTTCTGTGTCAGTCCATAACACAACTATAACAATAACGACACAGAAGAACGATATCGATGTAATTACTTTCAGAATATTTTTTTTCTAGCTAATGAATGATAAAAACATTGACAGCCAAAAAGAATCCACACATCTTTCAGGAGCTCAAGCGTTTAAAGCGGCAGATGACAAAACTGCACACTTACAGTTTAATATACAAAACTGTATCGTCCATTGATCTATCCATCCATTCACTTTTAGAGAGCCATTCTTTTAGGGCTGAACAATCTGGTGAAATTTTGGTGTGATTTTTCTGAGAAAAATTATGATTGCCATTTGAACTGTGATATAACATATTTAACATGCCATACTGCTGTTGCTTTGACATGCACTAAATATCAGGTAAATAAATCTCTCCACTTCAGTTATCATAGGCCATATTCCCACTGATTTTGACACATTCAATATGACTAAAAAATAATAATAATTATCATTATTACAAGAAATATAATCACTGGTGTAATAATACTATTGACTTTTTTAATAAAAGATTTATTTACTAAAAATACTTTTATTTTACAGAATAATAGTACAATAGTAACATTTATGCCTTTCTTTAATTTCTTTTTTTTTTTTCAAATATGTTAAACCAACAAGCTTTTATTTTGGCACAAACCCACAGGGAGTGAAGCTTCTCCTTTGTGTGTGACAGATTTATAAACGGCTCTCATTTCTAATCTGTTGAAATGGCTGAGCCTCATTGTGTTTCCAGATGCATGTTATAAGAGACCCAAACTCGTGCAGAGATTGGGTTTACGTGGAGTAGCCAGAGTTTACTGTGAGATGCTGAAACCCCACATCATGAGCTGCTCACGTGTAAATGAACACTTATTTTTATTTAATTAAATCACAGCAATCTGATAATGTTACTAAGCCATATCACAGTTTTTATAAATCATCTAATCCGTATTAAATGACTGATGCCATTGAATTTTTGCCAGTATATGCTTCGCTGCTCTATCCCTAATGCACGCCGGGCCACCGGCCACATCAATTCAACAGAGGATGTGTTGTACGTCCCATGCGGAGGAATCTCAGAGAGGGCATGGAATCTGAGGAATCTGCTGCAATCACAAAAGCCTGTCCATCTCTTGAGGAGGAACCATTGAAATGAAAATGGGAGGAACCAAGGTTTGGCTTCGACAGAACATCCTGTGTACACAACCCGGGCCTTGACCTGAGATCAGCCCTGCCAACCCAACACAATCACTGCAACTGCCAACACCAGAAGCTCTTACAAACTCTGAAACATGGAGATAGTTAGAACATATTTTGTGTTGCTTTTCTGCTTGCAGTTTACTGGGCGCCCAATGAATTGTGTGTGAATGAAACACAGCTGAGGTTGAATCAGTCAAAATCCAAGAAAATATCCAAAATACAAAAGTAAATCTCTGTTCACGCCCAAACGGAAAAAATTACATATACTGTATCACGACATCCAAATCAGAGTCCTGACCTCAAAAGCACAGACATGACGTGCTGTGATCTGAAACAGGCTGTTCAAGCAAGATATGCAATGGAAAAATATCAAAAGACAAAAGAAACCACCTGGAAAAATGGATCACAATGCCTTTCCCTTTTCATTTTGTCTTATTGTCAAAATTATTATACCCTGCAAATGCACATTAGACAGACCAACCAGAAAATTTGCTTTTTTTATGCTACATTAGAACTAAAGAATAAAAATTTATGAGACCATTGTTGCATGCATAATAGTTACATAGCAAATAGCTGTCTGTGGTCATAGTTGCCAAGTGAACCTATAGTATATACAGTATCTCACAGAAGTGAGTACACCCCTCACATTTTTGTAAATATTTTATTATATCTTTTCATGTGACAACACTGAAGAAATGACAC
>JAFVLL020006430.1:0-39131 GCA_021397915.2 Tor tambroides | reverse complement strand
AGACCTATTTTAAATGCATTTTCTATTATGGCGCATGACACCCACATCTGCTGATTACACTGTAAGATGTGGGAACCGAGCACTGATTCCTGAGACACAAGACAAAACACTCCCACAATTTCACCTGCCATTAGAAACTATTGAAACTATTGACATTACAAAATACCTTTTTTTCACTTTGAAATTACAGATGATGTCTAGAATGTACTAAATGTGCCATTTAATTTGATTTTCTCATTTTTAAAACCACAATTATTGCATTATCACTATGAAACATTAAATTGTGGTAACTGTTTCTGTGACATGATCACAATTAGCTCCATCACACACTGTAGAGAAAGTGTAGATAATTTTTTCTTCATTAGCAACCAAAAACTGGTAAATCAGTTTAAAACCATCTGGCTGTCTTAAATCGTTCATTAATTAAAATATATTTGAGACTCCAGATTTGTCATTACTCATATTTGATAGCCTACATTATTTTAAAATCTGTGAGAGTTAACCCATAACGAGCAGCAGGATGAAGGAAAAACACTTGAAAACGCAGGAGGTTGCAGCCAATCATATGTGAAAACCTCTTAATGCTGACATTTTGTTTTAAATTTGTCTCAGTACTCAAGAATGGGTGACAGAATAAAGCACACACACTTGACAGACAGCAAAATCATTTATATCCTGGAGATATTTACTGTTTGTTACTTGTAAGAAGGTGTCCTGCTGTTTGACTGTAAAAGACACTGGCAACACAAAAAATAAAAATGACTAACTGTAGTCATTTGAGAGGTGTATAACTCTTGTGCTCTGTGAGGTGGCAGTAGAGAATCGCACAGCGGGGATAATATTCATATGAACATGAATACGATAAGAGCGTGTGATTTACTGCTTCTGAGAAAACCATCTGACTGATGAGTCAGTCGGCCATTTTGAAAAAAATCAGACCTGTATATCAACAGCGTAACCCTGTCCTCATTTTGTTTTCCCCATTCAGCGCATCAATAAATCTATGTGACATAATCAGAGGATGAGATAAAATACGCACATTTGCTTCCAAGCTCTTCGCTACGCACATTTGTATGTAGCTTTTTTTATTTTCACTGATTCGCTGGGTGTTAAATACCAAAAAACACATAAAGAGGGATGACGCTACTAATCGTGGATCAAACACTGTTATTAAGCCAGCGTAAAATTTGACATTATACGTATTGTCTGTTGCATCCATATCAGATATGCTTGCAGACAGCACCTGCATACACATGAACACACACAGATTCAGTGAAAGATTTTTGTGATTCAGAGACTCGGCCTAGATTAAATTCTCCAAGATGGAAGATGAATCATCTCTTAAGCAGTCGAGGATTAATTTGTTTCTGGAAATCTGCATTAACTAACCACTTCTTTTCATTTACAGAGTGAGTTTTGGGAGTGCTAAAGAACCTAAATACACTGTTTGTTTTTCTTCTGCTGAAATCTACAGTTAATAGCACTCTTACAGAGAATAACAGCGAACTCCCACCAGGTTTACTATTTATAAAACTAAAACATAAAAAAGTTAATTACTTGAAATGCAATAAACTTTTACTAAAATAAAATATATTTTATTTCTGTTACTTGCCAAACATTTCTAATTTGCATTTAGTTGAACTTGTACTAAAAAAAAATCTAAAACTAAACCTGAAATAAAAATAAAGCTACAGAGAAATATTTATAAAAAGAAAGAAAAAGAAAACAAACATGACAAAACACTACCACATTACAGTTCAAAATATAATATAATATAGTTTCATATAATATGCTGTATAATATTATATATATTAAAGGTTTATAGTTTTATTATAGTTTTATTTATATATATATATATATATATATATATATATATAAACTACAATATTTTCCCAATTATACCAAAATAACACACCCACATTTTTGCATCCTTGAGAGTATTTTTCCATTTATTTTCTCTAAACAAAGATTTTTAAAAAAAAATCCTTAGCAAAGAGTTTTAGTTCATGAACCAACCAACCTGAGGTGAATCACAATATATCACAAATTGCAATGTGCCAGTACAGCTGTAAATCCTGTCTGCAGTTCTAAATACAGTTCACACAGTGAAGTTATGAAAGAGATTGACAACTGAATTCAATACCTGAAGTGACTCCTTTTAAAGTTTCAGGACTCACACCCGAATTCTGCGAGCCAGTATGCTTGATGTGCGCTGTATGAATGAAACTGCAGTCGACAAGTTGTCTGTCCCGTCATGGACATACGTATGACATAAGAGCATGTTTCATGCTGTATTTTTGGCTGTCAATCACTAATGTTAGGACTGTCAAGTTCTCTCAGCTTATGAAAAATGCCAGGTATTGTGTGTTCAGCGAGCGAGACAAAACTTCTGTTAAATGTTTCGGTGGAAGAGAAACAGCATGGAAATCCAAAAATTGTAAATGTATGTGCGGTTTTTTCTAGATGATGAAATTTTTGAGCATTTTCTCACCTGCTATGCATTGCGGAAAGATCTCTGTGAGGTGTTAGAACATTTGGAAGATGTAATGCATATGAATCCACTCTTATGATGTATATCAAATGTTTGTACACAAACAAGATGCTTAAAATAGACCCAATGCTTGTGGAATGCAATGGCCAAGAGCCCAGTCAATGCCCTGTTCTATTATAAACAAACGCCGAGTCCAATCTATCATCTCCAACCCATAAAGCAGCACAGTGGCCTCACTAAAGCATGATGTTTCTGCCTGGCATGACTGGCATAAAGAATGAACTCATGAAAGGAGCCAAAAAAAAAAACCTACAATGGCTACAATGATTTCTGGTGTGACTCACATGGCAAGGCAGTGGAAAGCTCTCAAATCCCCACTCGGATCAATCTTCTCCATCATAAGAGAATGCAAAGGTCAAGATTACGGTGTCACTGTCATTGAGATTTTTGTTTTTTGAGGCTGAATCCAGTGGCATATAATATAAAAGCTGTTTATGTGGGGAAACAGACAAAAATATTTTCTTTAAAAATAAATTCTGTAATTTCGATATTCTCCTTTTGATTCATTTATGGGTTTTAGGTGTGTGTTTTTTTAGACCCCAGAGTCCTGGCATGCATAAAAATCCAATAAAGTTTTTGCAAACCGGAAAGCCTTACTTTGTTTTTAAGAGAAGACCCTGAATAGTAATTATCTATTAATGGAGCAGTCAGTATTTTTTTTTTTAATTTTGCTAGAATGGATGCAGTTTGATGCAAGATCAAAACAAATTCATGGTCAGCCATGATTCATTTATTGGATAAATGTCCAAAAATAAGGGCTTACTGAATTAAAGTAAGTAGTATTTAGCTGGTCAAATGATGTTAACATGGTGGCATGTAAAATAAAAGAGCTTTACTGATATGATTCACATGGGTGTACATCATTTAAAACATTTTTCATTTATGTGTAAAACTTTAATGAGGGAAAATTACTTTGGAAACGGCAGAACACCTACTTGAGTTCAGGTGTGACAGATTCATCACAATCTGTTTGGAAAGGATCAGTAAATCATAGCCAACTGCCAATATGTTTTACACATGCTATGTCTTACAACCAATTTCACAATGTCTATAAAAAGTGTGAAAATGAACTATATGTTCAATTGACTGTTATTTGTAGATATTTGTCTAGTTGTATTAATCAGTCAATTACAAGTCAGTGGTTCTTATCTTCAGATTATTTTCAGTCTTTATATATGGCATTATAGTTTCACTTGAGGTAAGGAAATGCTAGTGCCAACTAGAAAAAGCATAGATCTTAAAAGACTAGAATGAGATAAAACATAATGTTCCTCATTTTTACAAATCACAACATCAGCAACCTTTGTGTTTTTGTGCTGAAGGACTGAAATGGTGGATTCCATTAACATGCAATTTTCAAGATGCTGCGAATTATCTGGCGTTTGTGACTAGTTCTTACAACAGTTTGTCTAAAAGGTTTCTGAGTAAACCGAGGTCATGAATAAAAGTTATTTTAGACTTGATGACCATGAGATTACCATAACTCACACTCATTTTTGGAAATGTGTTGCATAAGAGTTTAAGGACTTAGCAGTAAAACTCTCCAATAAAACAACGCAAAAAAAATCATCTTATTATTTTTGCCTAGTTTTCGTTCAAGGTTTCCTTAACACTAGATACATTTATTTCAAATATATCAGTTTATATATATATATATATATATATATATATAATTTTTTTTTTTTTACCCCATAACACATACTTAGAAAAATGATTGTTTTGCAGTGTAAAAACTACAGCAAGCAACCAATATCATAAAAAGTATATGCAATAATTCAGCAATTTCATCCATTATGGGTAATTGAGTTTCCTGAATAAAAGTAGCAGATGTTGCACCTGCTTCCCACTACAATAATGTTCCTCATAGGAAGAGACAAATAGAGATATCTGTCCCTCTCTGAATTTGCATATTTTGATTGCAAGTATTGTCATGATCAAAACTTGATACTTGAATTTCACCTTCAAAATTTGTGCAAGCACAAATTATAAACGCCTAAGACTCTAAATCTAAAAGACTTTTTCATGCAGCCTCCACATGCAAAAGTCAGAAGATTTACAGAAGAAGATGTATTTCACTGTGCTGAGAGTAAAAATCAAGGGAATTTGGTTCAAGGCTTTATCAGAGTGGACTTTGTGCAAGTAATTGTATTGTACTACAAAAACATTTTGCTGGAATTAAATATTTCTGCTTTTGGTCTTTATGACCTTGGCATCATAATAAAGCTTCTTTAATGAGACTAATGATCACATGAACGCACACACACGCTCTGCACTTTGATTCAGAAAACAGAGCAGTGGTATGTGAACGTCTGATGATTGATTCATAAACTGTTGCCAAAAATTCAAAATGATCACAACCATAATTTTTTAATAACGAGAGGGGTGCATCTAAATAAGGAAATAAATTATAAGTGCTTATGTTTTTGAAGGGAAAACAGTCCAAGGGCAGCAGAGAGGAATCAGCCAGAGTCACACTCATACAGCAAAGTAAAGAAAAACTCTGCTATGACAGCGGCAGCAAAGTTTCGCTGGGGCAGGGAAACAATCTCCGGAGCATCCAGCAACACAAACATCTAGTCACTGAAATAGGGGTCACTTCCCTGGGTTAACAAACTTGCACATCCTCTATCTGAATGGATTCTCGGCTCTTAAAGCTCCGTCCAAAGAGCCTGGGGACAGACAGGAAGGACGATAAGGGGTAATTCACATAGAAGAACTATATTCTCTCTTATTTCAAGAAGGCAACTGTCCTAGATTCAGGCTCTTTGACCTTTTAACCCAACAGTGTTTCTGCACCAGTCATAGAAGACAATCGCTGGATGGAAACTGAGGCCTTTAAAATGTTTTAAAAGCATCTGCTCGGCAGTCAGATAATTTGAGCCAGTCTGCTTGTTGCTTTGAAATGGTTGAAAAGACGTCTGATCGGGATATGCTATCGGCATTTAAATGCATCTTTTTGAATAGTTACTGAACTTTAAGTGACTTGCTGTGAAATTTCACGTCTGAGCCAAGCTTTTCCACTGGGATGTGATGGAAGCCCTGTTCACTTTCATTCACTCCATCAAAATAGAAAGAAATGGGTTTGGTATAACCTCAGTGCAAGGACAGATTATAGTTTTGCAAGGCACATGCACCTGGGAATGGATGGACATACAGCCTTCTTCTAAAAGGGTGTACAGTCATCCTCAAGTCGTTCTAAACCTGTATGACTTTTTTCTTCTGTGAGACATGAAAGATGGTATTTTGAAGAATAGAGTCTAAACAAGGTTGGACCACATTGGGAAAAACAACAACATCTTCAGTTTGTGTTTTACAGAAGAAAGTAAGTCATAGAGATGAGGGTGAGTAAATAAGTTGTCAGTTTTAGGTAAACTATCCCTTAAAGATATATAAATGACCTTATGTGTTGTCAGGTTTAAGCATATAATCTTGTGCATATAAACATAGTCAAGCAGCTAATCACTAATCTGAAAAAAAAATGTTCAGAAACAATAAATCACAGTTCCCGATAGGCATCATACAAGGTCAAACTGCATGTTTTCTGTCTTAACACTTCTTATCATCATCAAATTTATTTTGCAAACAAAAATGGCTTAATTTCTTTCTGTTGTGGTGTATTTATTTATTTTATTACTGAGAGTTCATTTACTTTTCCCAGTTGCGTGCAACTGAAAAATGACTTCTGACAGGATATAAAGAAATATAAACAACTCTGTGCTCTTCAGAAGATTTCTGAGAAACTTTTACAAAAGAAAAGGGAAGATCAAATGGAAATGCATTTTCCTCATTAACTGACAAACACAGCAGTAATAGATGCTCATTTGTGCTGTATTTTATTAGAGGATCCCTGGTGTTTTATACAAATCCACTGCTTTAAAACATGTGGCACTGCATATAGCATTATTTCAGCATCCAATAAATGCATGTTCCTCGGAGCATGGTGCAGGAGAAATCAATTTTAAGATATTAAGATCGGGTCCCTGATATAGTCTGGCCTTAGAGAAATAACATTCTACCATGTTGCTTTGCAATGCTCAAGTAATTTCAATTATGCGTGTGTTGTATAAATTAAAATCGCACACATACACAAACAAAGGAGATTTGTAATGGACTTAGAACAATAAAAACATGTCATTAGGCATTATTCCGAACCATGATTAATTATAGTTCACCCAGCTAACATTACCTGCTGCAATCAAATCAAATTTCCAAGTTTCAAATAATAAATTTCTCATGTTCATAACTCATGTTGGCAGGTGAGAGGCGTAGAGAAGCTGGAAAGAGCAAAGATTTATTGAAATGAGCAATGTTTTGCAGGTGTCCTGGTGTTATGTTTTTTAGATATCATTTTTATAATAAATAGATTCTTTCTGTTATTATTTTCCACTGGTTTGATGCAAAGCCATTTGTGTGACATTGCAAAATAACGACCAGAGCATGTTTATGACATTCATACCTGCAGTCAAAAGAATCTTGTTCTACTTCAAATTTTGTGTTTGAAATTCATTAGCTACAGAAAAGATGTTGACATCATGCATGTCATAAAAATAATCCACACCTCTCCTAATTAGTATACTTAATAAAGGTCTTAATGTCATTTCGTTGTTTTGTTTTCTCTAGAAAATAGAAAATTCCTTTTTTGTTTTTAAAGAATGAGTCACCAACCGTGACAGTTTTGGGTGTATTCTAGGACACCATGAAATTAAAATGAACCATCATATTCTTTAAAAATGATAATAATAATTATAATCATTAAAAAAAATCTCAGCTAGTGTTGTGAGTTTGGCCAAAGACCAAACAATGCTTGATATACATTTCACACAGTTGTTCAATGTGCCAGATCTGTTTTGTTTTAGCTTGTTTTTTAGTTATTTGTGATTGTCTCATTTTTTTGCTACAGCAAATTCCTTTACACGCTTCAAAAGAACATAAAAACACATGATTATCACATACATAAGAGTGATTGCTGACTTTCTGATTATAATGAACTGCTGTTGACCTGAGAATGCAATAGGAAGAAATCTTACAAAAATCATGGAGATTGTTGAAACTCAAGAATGACAATCTTGTATTTGAAAATTGAGGTTGTTGGGTTTGAAAAATAAACATAAATAGAAAAATGAACAGAATGATGTATCACCAAGACCTATTCATGATTAAAATAAAATATTTTATTATATTTTATTTATTTTTTTTATGGCAAAGCTGAATTTTCAGTAGTCACTAATAACTAGCTTCAGTGTCACGATTCTTTAGAAATCAGTCTAATATGCAGTTTTTCATCCATAAATAGAAAAGATTCATCAATAAATAAGTTTAAAAGAACAGCATTTATTTAAAACAGAAATCTTTTGTGACATTATAAATGTCACCACTTTTGATCAGTTGAATGCAACCTTGCTGAATAAAAGTATTAATTTCTTATAAAAAAAAATCTACCTGACCTCAAACTTGTTAATGGTAGTGTACATTGTATATTGGTCGTCACTACATGAAGCCTTGGGCTCAGCCAATAGCATTTGCTTGGGACTAGCATAGGTTAGCAAGTTAGTCCCTGCTGGAAGAAAAAAAAAAACTGACAATTGTCAAAAACTAGCTGTGAATTCTGACAAAATACAATTTTAATAATATACATCTTAATTATTAAAACCGGCTTCTATTTTTCCCTGTCTACTGTTTTTTCACATCTCATGAGGGTTTGATAGTGACAGGTCTGCGATTGTCTATGTTCTTGACATCATTAGTAACGGTATCTACCAGCAAGGGCTAACAGGTCCATGCTAAGCAGCCTAACCCTGAACCTTAGCTGATGCCATTTTACAGCTCAGATGATTGGCCTCCTGAACTGACTGCCCATTAGCGAAGATGGCAGCATGCAGTTTGCAAACTGCTAAAGATGAATGGGAATGCTAGCGGATAGCTCTCTCCAAGTATAACACAGTCTCCTGGGCGGGACAACCTCTTTACATTTCAATATTAGTCACCTATATGGTGTCATTTTTATACCATCTAAGATCATGGCATCAATACAAGTGCAAGCAGTTTCAAATTTAAATTATGCCTTCATTAAAAAAGGTATTATAGTATTGTCTCGTGTCTCTTGATCTTCCTCCTTTGTTCTCTGTGTCTGAATGTACCATACAAGCACAATATGAGATTGATCAAACAGTCAGTGTGAAAGAAGCTGTCTCTTACTACAGGATCAATGCGATAGAGAAAGTGAAGTGTGGCGTCCCGGCTCTCCATTTGCAGATAATGCACGCAGCCGAACACTGCAATTAGTGGCAGGGGGGAGGAGCGGAGCTGCTATGGCGCTCTGAGACAAATGGGCTCATCAGACAGCTCTCTCTGTAGCCCAGAGTCACATACTGCATTCCAATTACCACTGGCACCGCGCACACATACACACACACGCACACCCAGCGTCTGGACGTGACGGAGGGCTGCAGAGACAACCGCAGGTAAAACACACAACATGTTTACACTTGATTGACGTCAGGCTCACAAGGACAAATGGACCACAGAGCTTCATTACATTTCTCACAGTTGTGCTATGTGCTAGTCTGTCTTGTTGTATGTTGTTTGCAGTAGCCTCAGCATGAAATGTCTTTGGGAAGTCAGTTCCTTCAGGAAAACAAGAACACATGACTAGAAACACATGCATAAAAAGCCTGGTTCAGTTCATGAATTGGCCACATCTCACAGGAAGCTGAATTGAAATTTGATTAGGAATGTATACAATTGCATAAAAGCAAAGAAAAAAAGAACAGAAAAAAGAAAATTGGTCTGTCTGTCAAAAGTTTGGGGTCGATTTTTATGTTTTTGAGACTCTTATACATTTTCACCAAGACTGCATTTATTTGATCAAAAATATAGTAAAAATAGTAATATTTGAATATATTTTAATTTTTTATTTAAAATGTAATTTATTCATGTGATGGCAAAACTGTTATTTTTCCAGTCTTCAGTGTCACATGATCCTTCAGAAATCATTCTAATATGCTGATTTGGTGCTTAAGAAAAAAATTGTTATTATGATGTTGATAACAACTGTGCTGCTTAATTTTTGTAGAAATGGTGATTCTTTTTTTAGGACTTTGATGAATAGAAGGCTCAAAAGAACAGCATTTGTTTGAAACAGAAATGTTTGTAACAATGTAGAAGTTGATCAACTTAATGCATTCTTGCAGAAAGTATTAATTTCTTTCTTTCAAAAATGTATTTATTTACTTAGACTGAACGGTATATCTAACTATTTATAAACTCAATACTTCTATTTTTTTTTAAACAAGCCTTTGACGAACTTTGCTTTTCTAGTTAAAAATTACATTTACAGCCCTATAAGATGTCAGCAGATGACAGCTACAGGCTGAGAACTCAAGCAAATAAAAGCATCAGAACAAAACACTATTAGTGGACAAGCATGAGGAAGCAAGGTTTCTGAAATGATTTAACAGAATAATATAAATGAATCAATAACTGAGCCACTCAAATATCTTATTTGTAGTACAACATGAATGAAATACAAAAAACAAAAAAAAAAAATCACTGAATTCAAATGACTTACATCACAGCATAAAATGATTCATGACTTCTTGGTTGTAATGAACCACTGTTAACCCGAGAGCATCAAAATATTCACACAGAGTTTCTCTATAGAATTGCAACATTGACTAGTTCAATTATGTGTTTTTAAGGAGCTCAAGGACACTGTTTTAATTGCAAATTGAGGTCACTAGGTGTGAAACACGACATTGAACTGCTTAGATGCTGTTCTCTGGTCTCAAGAGGATATGGCAATGTTAAGAGATTAATATATGAAATGCCAGATTCTCTGTGAAAAAACACGTCAAGCTTGTTGCCTTGTTCATTGCTCTGCTGTTGCACAGTGGAAATAACAACATCTAATTGATATTCTGCTCGGACAATCAAAGGGAAAGACACGCACAAGTCCAAACAATTATTCAACATTGAGTACGCCGATGTATTTTCAATACATTAATTTCACTTCCCTGTTCCTACATGAAAACAAAAACCTTTCAACAGTTTAGATTACATGCCTGGAGGAATTTAATTTACAGCAGTGCACATCAAAGTTATGCAAGGGGGGATTACTAAGGAAGCTCTGCCTTTGGAAACCTGAAATAAGTCATAATCATTAAAATCGGTCTTTTCCTCTGAATTTCAGTTAATTGGGCCTTGAGGACTCACCGTTTTTTTTTTTTACAGCGAGTCGTTGAGAGCGTAATGGTGTCACTTTTTTATGCACTAGAGACTGAGATAGATGAAACACACTGACACTTTGAAACCCCTCTAATCCAAGCACAATGATAATGACCTGAGCTGCACAAGCAAAATTCACACAAGGTCAAATTGAACTCGAGATTGAATTGGTTACAGTGAACAACTGATGCCCTTCTTCAGCAATAGGTGTGTTAGCAAGGACGTTTCTACCATCTCCCCTCAGGAACCCAATGATGAGAAGTCACTTATATGTACACTACCGTTCAAGTGTTTGGGGTCAGAAAGGTTTTGTTGTTGTTTTGAAAGAAATTGATACTTTATTCACCAAGGACACATTAAATTGATCAAAGTAACCATAAAGACATTTATAATGTTACAAAAGATTGCTTTTTCAAATAAATGCAGTTCTTTTAAACTTTCTGTTCATCAAAGAACCCTGCACAGTTTCCATAAACATATTAAGCAGCACAACTCTTTTAAAGTTGCCAATAATAATTATATATATATATATATATATATATATATATATATATATATTTACCTTTAAATATGCTCACATGAATAGGTGCAAAAATCAACCTAATTAAGCCAGTAAATCATTCCTTAGAAGATCCAACAATAACTGTGTTCACTTATGCACTCAGTAAAAAAGGTATCAAATCTGTCACTGAGCTAGTACTTTTTCAAAAGGTACACTTTTGTGCCTTATTTACCTCTAAAGTGTACATATTATTACCTAAAGAGTACATATTAGTACATTATTACAATGTGTAGAGAAACTACAGCTGTCCCATCACCTCCTTCAACTTCTTGTTTTCAACCCTAAACAACAATCATTAACAATTTCAGAAAACGGAGAGAATCCTACATGAAACTCTAAGACAAATGAACAGGTGATTCCGACCAGGCCTGAAAGGGTTAAAACAGACAACCTACTATTAAAACGTATTAACAAAAGTGCATGACTTCAATGACGCGTAGTGTCTTAGTCACAAAGAACGCAGCATGGAAGATTGAGTACGCAATGTGGACGTTAAAACCACAGAAGCACGACCGACATCATTAAAAGCTTTTCTTCATTATCATTCAATGTTTACACAGCACTGAGTGTTTCTCTTAAAGGCTAATTCTTTGATAGAAAAACAGACTAATGGCACAAAGTGCAATTAAAGAGTGTGATGAGGCATTTAGACTCCGCTGGGGTGAATTGGCTTTCTGTGCCCACAGCAAACTCACTCTCATTCACTGCCGTCCAGGAACATGTAGGCCACCCATTGGCTGTCTGCGATCTCCACGGAATAACACTGTTGAGTACACAATGTTCTCTCTGTATAATGGAACAAACCTGCGCTAGGAGTTAGCAACCTGTCCAAAGGAACAGGAATCCCTGCGGGACCTCTGTGCCTGTGGGGGTCTTGATCTTTAAGTAACTAACTCCCATGCACAATCCTCTTTTGCTGTATTTGCCCTCACACGAGGGACTTGGCAAAACAGACCTTTTCGGAGACTAAATTCACCTGAACTTTCAATCTAAAATTAAATCTTTTCCAGTAAATTAAATGCATGTGACAGAACAAGTTGGAGGCCGTCAATTCATGACTTATCAGCATGAAGCCACCACTGAAGCCTGGTCATAAGTTCAGTGTTACAGAATCTGTAATTGTTGTTCAACAGTAGAATATGCAATGAGGGAAGTATAATGTCTGGCTGTTATCACTCAGAGAAGGGTAGAACTTTGTAAAAGATAGAATCAAAAGGAGTCCTAGTACGAAAAATGCTCCATTTAATGGTGGGAAAATGAGGACGAGACTGAAAAGTGTTAAAAGTTCAACCTTTTTCTTATGAGACTGACCACCGTATTTACTACCAGGAGTGACTCTTGATTTTTCCTGTTCATACAACAGCTTAGAAGAACATGTCACTAACTGAAGTCAAGCCCTTTTTCTGTTCTCACAATCAGTTAATAACCAAAATGACAGTGGCTAAATACCAGTAAACTAAATATTGAAGATGACAATTTCTATAACACTGGAAAATCTTATCACATTTGGCACCAGGGTTTTTCCCACAGAATTGGGTTATTTTTAAACTCTTCCCATGAGATAAAGGTTTCACATATTGCATAAATGGTATATGACTGAAATGATTGTATTGAAATATTTTATACTCTAAATAAAATTGATTATGATAAATACATATATATATATATATATATATATATATATATATATATTCTAATATGTATTTTAGGTGTAGTTGTTTTTTTGTTGTTGTTGTTTTTTGTTTTGAGTTTTGAGTTTTGATAGTTGGGATATGGTAATTTGGATACTTTTGTACTATTTTTAATTGGCTGTTGTGGTAGTTTTGATACACAGACCTGGCAACCCTGTTTGATACAACATTTTTTATTACACAGTCTAATAGAGATGCGAGTTCATCTGTTAAATGTTATGATCGCACTGACTTGACATGACTTTAACTAGTTGTCTAGTGTGGGTCTTTAATTAATCAACAGCAGCTAAAAAAATGAAATGAAATGAACAGCACTTAGTAATGACATGATGACAGACAATGTTGTCTAGTTTGGCTCCATTCACACAGCAGAGGCTAACCAAACTCACTCTCAAGTGAGTCTTTGGTTATACAATACATTTGCTCTTGTTCATAACAGAACTGTGTGTGAACAACAGAACTGCATTTATCAAACATGACTGACAAGTGTATTCTGCTTCTGTGTGAATGTAATAGTTTTTTCAGCACCACAAACACCTCCGCCCAGAATGAAGAAGGATCAAAGCTGACACTTCCTTTTTCCGTCTGACATCTAAGCAGATTACCTTTTCCCATCCACCCCTCCAGACCTTCCTCTCCCCTAAAAGTTTATCTGGAAATTTCTGCACAAAAGGTTGCAATGTCACAGTCAATATGTCACAGCACGCACTTGGGCACTAGAAAAGGCACATGTGACCCTGGAGCACCGAACCAGAGCGGTTTCATGATGATGGATGTGTAGCGAGAAACCCGAGGTCTCTGTGCCAATTCCATATGTGACAACGCTTGGCCGCTGGTTCACTGGGGTTTTCCGTGGCATACCGGGCCGGTGAGGCCTCCGCTCTCTACCTGCTGTGCTGATTGCATCCTGATTCAGCCGAATCAGTTTAGTTGTAATGTGACAAAGCAATAGAATGTGACTGAGCACTCATAAAATTGCATTTTGCAGGGGTCTGCTCTTGCTTGTTTTTCCCCTCTTTTTCTCTCCCTTAGTCATGGTTTCCCCCTACAATGATGAATTTCAACTGATGTGATTTATTTCAGGTAGAGTCGCAGAGACAATTGCAGTTAAAAGGTAAGTGGTCCTAATCTAGTGCACAGTCCCATTCTATTAACCTACGAGTTCTGACCACATCGACGTCATTCCCGGCTAAGCTGCCGGGATACTTCTGCCTTTATGACTCATTTTGGTTATATAGCTTTAGACCTTCACCTCCTCTGTGATTTTATTCAAACTCATTTGCAATTCAGCTGACCACACGCATTCAGTGCAAGGACGCTAACTATATTGAGGAAATAAAACATGCTCCATTCATTTTCCTTTAGATAGAAACTGCCTTCCTAGTTCTTTTACGAGTACATGACCACTAAAATTAGTATAACATGGTATAATGACTAAAAATGCATGCCCATTTTCATTAAAAAAAACATACTGGCAGCCTTTTTTAGCATGTACTTGACACACACTCTCACAGAATTGTAAATCTGGCACAGAACCTCCATGTTTCCATGGCCACCCAGCTCTATTCCCGCTCTACGAGAAATTGCTCAATACACGCAATACAGAGATTAAATGTATCAAATAAACGATCCCTTAATTTTGTCAGCGCCACAGGACTAGACTGTGGCCAAACCCTCTCGAGCATTAAAGCCCCACCTAACAATCTGCAACTGCATGACACAGTGGGTTAGTTTCATATTGGTTGTCACCTGCTGGCTGTCAATTTGAGCTGGGAAAATAATCGAATTCTTGAGTCGAGGGCACCCGCCGTGCTCACAAGACGCTAAAATGCAAGAGGGGGGGACAAGCAGATGGTTCATTTACCACAACTATTTGTAATGAAGCATTTGCTGCCAGAATCCTCTTTATCACATTGTAACACTGGCCCGATACAGAATTACAGAGTGCTTTAATCTGAACGTTTATCCAGCAGATGATTACGTGTCGCTGCTCTAAGCCCTCACGATAGCCATTGCCTGTCAGCTTGAAAAGGTCCAATTGCAGCACGACTGCACGTGTCTCTATTAAACAAGCTCGGTCTGGCGTCTGTGCTGGAGGAACATTACCATTTGCGTATTGTCTCTCCTAGTTGAGAGCAATAGGCACAAATAAATGCAGTCAGACCTTACGTTTGACAGTTCCATTCATTTTAAAGGAATTTACAGCATTAAGCACATCTTACCCGGCAGGTACTTTTATATTTTATTATATATTCATATCCTGTCCTCTCACTCTGACTGTCTCACACACAAACTGACGCCCTTAAGACTTCTCATAATGCAAAGTAAAGCACTAGCGTGTCTAGTTTTGAGGCTTACAAACCAACAGTGGCTCCATTTCAAAAACTAGTGAGCAGCCTTGCTGTCTGCTACATACTAATTGAAATAGAACCTCATAAATGATTAATTTGGACCACTCTGCACACAAATGTGTTTTAAAGTGTCTTTGTTACAGTGTAATTCTACATTTAAGTAATGAGTAATAATAATTAACTACATGAATTACTCTATGGTTAGGATTAGTGTCAGGGATCCCCCCTGACAGTCTTGTCTGTCCTGTCATTGTTCAGTGTTTCCATGTTTGTTTTGTGTCTGAGCACATACCTCTGTCTTTGTTATTGTCTGCTATGTGCTCCTCTCGTCCTGACTCCTTGTTTCCCATTACCATGCCCCCTTGTTTAGTCCTCGTTGGTCTGAGTGTTATCACCTGTCCCACTTGTTCTCCCCTTGTTGAGTCCTTAGGTGTGTTCGACTTGAAACGGCGCTGCGCAGAATGATCAGTGTATGACGTCAAAGTACCGCGAGAGTGATAAGAGAGCAGATGGATCCTTATGCTTTCGAATCGCTCTCGTGATACTTTGATGTCATACACTGATCATTCTGCACAGCGCCGCTTCAAGTCGAACACACCTTTTGTTTGTCTGAGTGTTGTCACCTGTCCCTCTCGTTCTCTCCTTGTTTGTCTGAGTGTTGTCACCTGTTCCTCATGTTTTCCTGTCCTTTATATTGTTCTCCCTTTCCCTCTTGTTTTGCCAGTTCGTTGTGGTACGTCATTGTTTGCTTGCTCTGTCTTACCAGTCCTATAATACCGCTTATTCCCTACCGAGTTGTCCCGTCCTGTCCAGCAGGCTGAGCTACCGGTTCCCTCCCTGGGTCTGCCCGCTGCTAGGCCTGTGCTGAGCCTGTGACATCACTAGTGTGGAGTGGCCGTGGAGTGTCAGACCACCGCTTTCTAACCTCCAGCCTCCAGCTTCGCTGCCTTCACTGCTCTCTGGCGGTCTGCCATCCTGGGCTGGACTCTGTGGCCACTCACCTAGGCCGCCTGTCACCAATTCATTCCCTGCCTATTGTCTGGACTGTGTTCACTCCCCTCCTCACCATCTCTTGTCCTGTCAGTCGTTTTGTTAATAAACTGTCAACACTAATCCTGCATTTGAGAGAGACTGGCTCATCATCGAGGTCTGTCTAACCTTCACCAACAGGGCTGGGAGATAGGGGCATTTACCCAGTTTTTCTGGACGATGTCAAGGGGGCTTGATTATGATGATACCACCCTCAAAGACATCTTTGAGAGTGTCATCCACTCCCGTCACTCCTGAGTCAGTCAAACCCGTTCCACTCACTCCAGAGCCAGGCAAGCCTGATCCAGTTAAGTCTGCTCCAGTCACTCCTGATTCAGTCAAACCCGTTCCAGTTATTCCAGAGTCAGTCAACCCTGCTCCCATCATTTACAAGATGGCCAAACGGGCAGCTATCCAGTCAGTTCCAATCAATTCTAGGCCAGAGTCAACTTCTGTCATCCCCGAATCTGTCACCTTCACTACCGTTATCCAGGAGAAAGTTGTGTCGACGACAGTCATCACTCAGTCAATGAAGTTTGCACCAGGCATTTCTGAGTGTGCCAAGTCAACTTCTGTCTTCCCAGAATCAATTGAGTGCACTCCCATTACTCAAGAATCAGTCAAGTCAAACGTCCCTCTGTCTATTAGGTCTGTCCCTGACTTGTCACAATCTGCTGGGCCCATTCCTGTCTCTGCTGAGATGACCAGTATCCCTGCCTCTCCGCCTGTGTTGACCGAGTTAGCAACAGATACTACAGAGGCGGTCAAGTATGCAGTTTCAATCTGTCAGAGGAGGAAGACTGCCTATGCTGTGCAGAATAATGCCCTTCCTGTCTTTCCCATTCAAACCAAGCTAATGAGTCCTGTCTTGTCTACAGAAAGTACTCCTGCCTGTCATGTCCATGGAGGCTCTTCCTAAGCTGGCTGCTTCTCCTGTCATGGCCACGGAGGCCGATGCAGAGGCTTTCATCTTGCCTGTTCCGGCCACGGAGGCCAGTTCCAAGCCGCCTGCTTTCCCAGTTGCATCCACGGATGCCATTCCTGCCTGTCATGTCAAGTCTAAGAATATTCCTGTCAGTCAAGTCTTGTCCACAGAGGCCATTCCAGAACAGCCCACTCTCACTGTGTTGGCCACGAAGGCTATTCCTGAGGCTCTCATTCAGCCCGTTATGGTCAAGAAGGCCATCTCTGAGTTTCCTGTTGTGCCCCCAGAGGTAGAGGTTTGCACGGGCTTTAAACTGAAGCCCGAACCCGGCCCGTACCCGAGATCGTCTGACCCGACCCGACCCGAGCGGCACAGTTAAATTTTGAACCCGAACCCAAAATCTTTTTTTTTTTTTCCCACGACTAGCCAATTTACATATATATATATATATATATATATTAAAAATGCATGCATTTCACGATTGCATGCGGTCAGTAAACAAATACATGTAAAGAAACAGATTCATCAAGGCTCGGCCATTTCACAATGCAAAAGAAAAAACACTTATCAGTTATGAAAGTTTATGAACATCAGGTGCAGCGTCACATAAATTCTGAATTTGAATGGTTGTATAGGACAAGACGATTCTTCCACCGTGCAAATTATGCTCATTTTCGTCAGTTAAGGCTCGTTAGCATTCGGCATACTTTAAATCAGACACGGAGATGTAGTGCGGTAAGATCGCATTTATTTGAATTAATTAATCATTTATTAGCGAGAGAGAGACAGAGAGAGAGGGGGATGAAAGTTGCATCAGCGCGTGTCTCTCTACAAGCAATGAGGCTCAGTTACTTCAAAAACAGCGATTTGACCCCCTCATTGCAGAGAAATATAACGTTGCGAGTCAGTAGCCATCGAAGCTATTTTAGTAATAAAAGTTTCCGTGCTGTGTGTGCGCTGCGCGATCTCTGATATGTGTGTGTGTGTGCGTCTATGAAAGCAGCGAAGCCTGCATATAGTTTTGGTTTAGTTACAAACCCGAGCCCGACCTGAGCCCGAAGCTATCCATTAAACATCAACCCGAACCCAACCCGAAACCCGAAAGTATTTCGGGACCTGTCGGGCTCGGGTCGGGTAGCAGACCTCTACCCAGAGGCTATTCCTGAGCGGCCTGCTCTTAACGTTTTGGCCATGGAGGCCATTCCAGAGGCTCTCACTCAGCCCGTTATGGCCACGGAGGCCATCTCTGAGCACCCTGCTCTCCCAGTCACAGCCATGGAGGCTGTTCCCAAGCAGCCTGTTGTTATGGCCACTGAGGCCTTTTCTTAATCTCTTGCCAGCTTAATCAAGTCCACAAGGGAGATTCTCGCCACCCTTACTGCGGCCACCAAGTCTGAAGTTCCAGGAGGTGAGCCCCCAGAATCCGCTCCAGTCCAGGAGTCTCCAGTAGTTTCTGAATCCGCTCCAGAGACAACAGTCCCCGAGTCCGCAATAGAGAAGGTTGTTCCCAGGCCTGCTCCAGAGAGAGCAGTCCCAGTGTCGGCTCCAGCCCCAGAGCCCTTCAGTGTCGGGCTGCAGCCCCAGATCCCAGCCCTGTGTTGGCTCCTGCCCCTGAGAAGGTTTCTAAGTTAATGTCAAGGTCTGATCCTGTCCCTGCACCTAGAGGCACCTCCAGTCAGGCTCTCATCCCATCCTCTGTTCTTCCTGGTTTTGGTTACCCAGGGCTGGGACCTCCCTGGTCAGCCATGAACTCTTTGCCCGGTCCTATTCCCACCCGCTCATTCCCTCCCTCCGTAACCCCCCCCTTTTGTGTCTGAGCACATGGCTCTGTCTTTGTTATTGTCTGCCATGTGCTCCTTTTGTCCTGCCTCCTTGTTTCCCGTTACCACACCCCCTTGTTTAGTTCTCGTTGGTCTGAGTGTTGTCACCTGTTCCTCATGTTCTCTTGTCCTTTATATTGTTCTCCCTTTCCCTCTTGTTTTTCCAGTTCGTTGTGCTATGTCAGTGTTTGCTTGCTCTGTCTTACCAGTCCTGTGATGCCGCTTATTCCCTACCGAGTTGTTTGTTGATTTTAGTCTCATCAGTCCCGTCTAGTCTTGTCTCATCTTGTCCTGTCCAGCGGGCTAGGCTACTGGTCCCCTCCCTGGGTCTGCCACGCTGCTAGGCCTGTGCTGAGCCTGTGACATCACTAGTGTGGAGTAGCCGTGGAGTGTCAGACCACCGCTGCTAACCTCTGGCCTCCAGCTTCGCTGCCTTCATTGCTCTCTGGCGGTCTGCCATCCTGGACTGGACTCTGTGGCCGCTCACCTAGGCTGCCTATTGTCAATTCATTCCCTGCCTATTGTCTGGACTGTGTTCACTCCCCTCCTCACCATCTCTTGTCCTGTCAGTAGTTTTGTTAATAAACTGTCAACACTAATCCTGCATTTGAGTCCTCTCTCATAGAAACCCTGACAATTAGGGTTTGGCTTGGGGTTACTTGCATGTAATTATGCATAATTTCTTGTTATTATGATAGTACATCTTTAACAAGTACACCTTAAAATAAAGTGTTACCCAGTATGGCATGTGCTTATGATGTCACAAAGCAGAGTAGGTTGGCAGCTCACTAAAATACGGAACAGAGAATTTTGTTGGTTCTGGAATTTTAGTTGGTTTACTCTGCAGATTAAAATATTTGTTAAATATAAATAGCTTCTCTTTAGCTCATCTGTGAATGAACTTTCAGTTATGTATTGAAAGAACAGATGCCTCAATGTTTATCAGCAACACTTGCCAACAACCTCTTTCACTGCTAAAAATGAAACACAAACGAAAATGATGCCCAATAAAAAGTTCTGAAATGCACTTTGCAGCATTAAATGGCCTGGAGCGATGCTGAGGACTGGAACAGCAGTAAGGACTTTTGCACTTGCGGAACAGAAAAAAAAGACAGAGTAAACAAATCAGAAATTCCATCTTGGACTTAATCTGTTCTTGCGCCGGAGGCTTGGAGCTCATGCCCCGGGGACCCCCTGCAATCGACTTGCTCTCACGGGGGATACCGCCTGTAGGAACACGCAACCGAATGGAAATCTCAATACACAATCCACACAGACTGATATTAGAGGCATTTACAGTATGCTGAGTATTTTGTGCAGTCAAGCATTCATAATAGAAGCACCACAAAGGCAGTATTCAGGAAGAAAACAAATACCACGCTACTGATCTGAAACAGGACCTCCTTTATCCGCTCTAGTATTTGAGGATATGGGTGGATGTGGTTTTGAACCTGCTGCAGATTTTGATTTATTGCGTAACTGCACTGCGCAGGACGTGACCTGCATGTGTTTGTGTGAGGGTTTGACTAGAAAGACCAAGTGGGTCTATAATACGTGGAAAAAGCTTTCTGTTAGCATTCATATTCATGGCCACAAATTAATTTTAGTTGTGGTTTTTGATATATAAAACCATCACAGCTCATTTGCATTAAACACGAAAGTGTCACTAGCAAGAACACTAAACAGTGCTGAGAAAGGAATCCTGCTAAACTTTTAAAGATACAAGTCTTTGGCAGCCAAACTAAAAAGCTAAATTGAAGCTGTGAAAACTAACAAAAGCTAATTTAAAACTGATTTGACTAGAGAAATTTAAAATAATATATGAAAAAAAAAAATTTTCTTTTTTTTTTTTTAAACCAGGCAATATTAAGAAATTTACTGTATTATGCCATTCAGGAGTGTAACCAAAACTGATATTTGATCAAAAATGGAAAATTTAAAATAACTGTTTTATTTTAAAAGGGTTTTTTTTGTATCAGTGATGGCAAAGTTGAATTTTCAGCATCCATTACTCAGACATTCATAAATGTCACATTCATAAATCATTCTAAAATGATGATTTGCTGCTCAAGAAACATTTCTTATTATCATCAATGTTGAAAACTGTTGTGCTGTTTAATATTTTTGTGGACACTCAGATATTTATTTTGGGATTTTGATAAAAAGTTTAAAAACAGCATTTATTTGACAATAATCTTATGTAACATTATAGTGAATTTATGCACTGTCCCTTTTGATCAATTTAGTGTGCCCTTGCAGAATAAAATAAAATAGAACAAGCCATTAAAAAAAATTAGAAATGCTTGTAGAAAATTTTGTAGTTTTGTAGTTTTGCAGAATTATTATTGTTTTTTAATTAAATTAAAAAAAAAGAAAATGCTCGTAGAAAATTTTGTAGTCACAATATTAATACAAAAGTAAATAAATAAATTTTAATGACTGTCAATAGAGAAAATTATTTTGGTTCCTAATGACCAACACAGATAAGGATCCATGCTAAAAAACACATCATGTGCAGCAACATCTTTTGTCAATAGTTTTTATCTAGCCATTGTTATATTGTGTTTTGCTGTTTTGTGATTTCTAATTTGTTTGTTGCTGTGTTGCACAGTACTTTGGATCAACTGGTTGTTGTGTGAAAGTGCTTTAGAAAGAAAGAAAGAAAGAAAGAAAGAGAGAGAGAGAGAGAGAGAGAGAGAGAGAGAGAGAGAGAGAGAGAGAGAAAGAAAGAAAGAAAGAAAGAAAGAAAGAAAAAGAAACCAGCTAAATATTTATCCCTTAAGAAAGGGCTTAGCATCCCTATCTCCCTCTCTTTACGACTGCAGAGGGTGGTCAAAGTGTTTGGTAGAGCTCCAGGTACCTGGGCAACCTCCACTTCTCGTTCTTCTGATGGCATTTAGGAGACTGTCATAAAGAAGGGGAGCATCACATTTCATAAAACAATTATCACAGACAGCCATGGCAACATGCCTGTTAGCGCTGATTGCTTCCCTTGCATGCTAGCCTGCTGTTTGCAAAAGTCTGCAACCCGCAGATGACTAAATGATTTATAGATGAAAAGGGATCCAGAACTCAACGGCGCATCACAAAGCCAGCACCGAAGGCTTCGCAACAAACACTTGAAATTGTCTCGGGTGCGGAGAGAGCGACCGAGAGAGATTACTTCCCAGAAGAGGTGCACTGTAGCGGGATGTTAAATGACCAGCTAGCTTTAAGGAAAAGATTACTCGCACTCTGTAAGAAATGGTTCGATATGGCATTTGTAGCCTTCTCATGTCAGAGCCAGCATGTCCGTGCTGTAACGCAGGAACCCAATGAACGGATTCATCACCAAAAGCTTTCCGTTCCCTTCGCAACAATGCACCTTCGGCCCGCCGCAGACAACATCCCTCGCTTTCAATAAGGCTATTAAAGTTGCAACTCTACCACCGTCAGCCTATTCCACAGCTGAACACATGTAAGAGAGGACCTATGGGAGTCTGAAAGCTACAGAGAGTAAATTAACCCACATACACCACTGCCAAATACAACAGTAATTTCACACCTGGTTGGACAAAAACAGAACCATTCATTTTTCGCTGGTGACAGGAAAAACATAGGCATTTTAAACATCTACAATAGTACGAACCGTGTGTTAGCTGTCATTCACACATCCTTAAACTCCATTTTATGGCTCTGAAATTTTGATTACGCCGCTAATGGATCCACAGATTGCGACAGCTTTTCCAATCTATTAAATTTAGACAACAATAGATGAAGAATATGTAACACCAAAATGATGTGATTTTGGCTTCTGGGGGTTACGGTCGAATAATCGGACTACAGTGTTTGTTAGATTTAATAACCTCAGAGCAGCGATAAGAGCTTGTCTTCACACATCCCTCATAATCATCTCTCCAAATTGGTGTCCATGTAAAATATGACAAAGAGCCACTGCAAATCCTCAGGAAATGACTCCAGGAAGTAACACATGGACCTGTCCAAGACATTAAATAAGAATTCGATAAAAGCAGCATGTCTTTTATGAAGGTACATTGGTCTGATGTGATGTGGCTAATGTCTGAGATTGGAAAATATAAATCTTTCCTGAAAATAAGCTTGTTTTTGTCACAGGAACACATGGTAATAGCCAATACTTAAACTTCTAGGCATAAAAAACACATTTTTCAATGTTTAAAGGGCAAGAACCAATCTGAAGTCTTTGTGTTACTGAAGTTCAACATGTTTTACCATCAAATGGCGATTTATTATGACCTGCACAGGAGCTGTGGTGGTTCACAACAAAAGAACAAAAACAAGTGAGAAAATAAATGCTCATTAAAATAAGTCAAGCTTTGTCTTTAAGATATCACAGTAGCACAACACCAACTAATACAGAGCTACATAAAGTTCAAAACAAACACATCATGTGCAGCAGCAATATGTGAGCAAACAGGAAGAATAGCAATTATAAAATATGACAAATAAAGAAAAATCAAGGATGAGGGAAATGCAACAATCAGAACACCAACTACTCAATCCACCAGCCTTCATGTGCATTCCCACTCTCTAATCTGAATCGCCAAGTGGCTTTTTAAAGCCTTGCCTCCACACCAATGCAGCTGCCAGTCGCTGATTGCAATAATTAGAAAATCTCTCTCATTGGTGTATGAGACAGGATTGGCAACTACTAGAAGGTCAAGTTTTGACTGGCTAGCATAAGCAATCAAGCGCTGCTGGTAGATGCTGTAACTGCACCATTCTGCAAACGAAAAAAAAGCCTGTTTCTTCGGAAGTAGCCCTGTATTATTGCAAAATAAATTCTTTTCCAGGCAACATATATAATTGCACATATTTCATTCTTATAGGTATAATATTACAGGCTGTGGCAGTTGAATGGGAATACAAATGGTTTTCTCTGGGCATTATAGGTCTCCTTGATGATAACCAGCCAAACCCTGACACCCCTGGTCCTTCCAGCATAATAACCTGCAACAAAGGCTATGTTCGGAATAGCATACTAACATGCTAGTCTTATTTCTGCTGTGGAGTCAGAGGCAAAATGCTTTGTTAGCATTTACAATATTGACAAAGCTTAAGGTGTTAAATAAGAATGCAAAAACAAACACAGTGAAATTAAAGGGAAAAAAAAAAAAAGATACAAAATAAAAATTTTAAATAAATTAAAAGATTTTTTTGTATGCATGACATACCTAGACCCACGGAAACTTTTTATCTCACAATTTTGACTTTTTAGTCTACATCTTGCAATTCAGACTTTTTTTCTCGCAATTCTAAATTCTAAATATAAACTCAGAATTGTAAGATGCATTGTAACTTGCAACTGCGAGGAAAAAAAAACAGAATTATGAGAATTAAAAAAAAAAGTCACAATTACCTTTTTATTTTTATTTTGCGTGGTGGAAAAAAAAACCGAAATGTAAACACAGAATTCTGAGAAAATAATAATAATAATAGAGGTCAAAATAGTGAGATTAAAAAGTCACAGTTATTTTATTTTTTTTAATTCCATGGTGGAAATGGGTTCTATTAACTATTCACTATTAACTAGTTGCTTATTAGCATGCCTATTATTAACATACTGGCTGTTTATTAGTACTTATAAAGCACATATTCTGCATGGCCATATTCTACATCCCTAATCAACTACCTTACTAACTATTAAGCAGCAAATTAGGAGTTTATTGAGGCAAAAGTCGTAGTTAATGGTTTGTTAATAGCGAGAATTGGACCTTAAAAAGTGTGACCAAAAATAGTATACATACAGTATACAGTATATACTCTGCAGTGTTCAGTAAGCTGTAAAGTAGTATTCCATTCAGAAGCCAAAAGAAACTCATTTATAAACATTTATCAAATTAAAATTGTTGTAATTCACATTTCTGAATGTTAATGATATTAGGATACAATATTTTGTTCCAGATTTTCAGCTCCACAGAAAAAAAGACATTTTCTTCATAAACATTTGTAACACTCAAAGTACAGTTACTTATCACTGTGAAAAACAGAGTATCGTGGGATGTTTGACAGTTTAAGAGCCACTTTAGTGTTGTCTCTAGTGAGCAAAGTAAAAGTGACATCATTTTTAAAATGGTTTAAAAACTCTCCATGTGCACTGCCTAAATTACCCCTTAGGCTGCAGTAAATTGGGAGCAGATAACAGGCATTGAGTTTTGCGTGTCGGGACTGTTTGATGCAGAGCAGTCAAGGGTACGGCCATGAGACAAGCTACTCACGATGTGGACAAAGTAATAACTTCATTCAAACCTCTTTTGCATTGTGCACTTCAGAGATTTTCCTAGAATTAGAATGCAACACATTTCGGAAGAAATAAGCCTAAATAGTTGAGTTGGGAATTACGCGTAATCAGAGGAAGGATTATAGAGCTGCATGTGTCTGAATACCTACACTGAGAATTAAACAAAAACACCGTATGTATTATGGTGGTTAATTTGCAAACATGCAAGCATAAAAGAATTTTTTTCTTTTTTCCGTTCCAAGAGTCTTCACGTTATACAAGCACACTCTTCGTTAAGCAACAGGATAGGACAAACAATTTTCTCCCACATCTCTCAGAGGGATTCTGGGTTTTCATGAGCAGCGGATATCGACTCCTACAATGTCGGGATGAAAGAATGGAGCTAAAAAAGAAACACGAGAACTGTAAATTTGTGGGAGTTCTCAATAAGAGGTTTGTTATCACTAAGATACAGTTGCTATGGTGAGGCTAATTAGCGTGGCTACACGAGGGTGTGACTAAGCAATATCATGTCCAGTGGGAGCGGTGAGTAACCAGACAGAAAAGAGGGAATGAGAAATAATGCAGGTTTGTGCAGCTGCACTTTCGGTCTCGCCAGCAGGACTACATTTCAAATATATCCCTGTTTCAAGACCAGAATAGGCAGCTTTCATGGTTTTCGGTTTCTGCTGTGGCTTTTGGAAATGCAAAGTGGAAGACACACAGTCTGTGGGGTTAGAGGATCTGTTTAGGATAAGATTTGCGCATTTGTATTTTTAGCCATATAAGAGCACTTTGGGATGCTCTCTGCATATGCATATTTAAAGGAGATTACGGTCTTTGTCTTACATTTGATGTTATTTGTGGAGGAAAGAAGCACTGATTCTTTCCCGTTCTTTTTTTTTTTTTTTCTTCCTCTTGGTAGTCATTGGATACCAGTGATCTGACATGTGTTTGTGTGTACAGATGCCAGTTCATTTGATCCTGCATTACGAAGAGTGCTTTGTGGAAATAAAAAACACATATTGCATGGATTCTTTCTTGTTTGGAGTTTCACTAGTAATCTAGTATCTCTATTTTTCCTGTACAGTAAGTGGCACAGGGTATCTGAACTGTTTTTTGACCCCTTTTCTAAGCCCAAACTGTTCAAATACCCCTGTATAAAGAGTGTGGGGGGAACTGATTCCGTTATTAACAAAAGTTTATTTTCTAAGAATATTCAAATTAATGGAATTCTTTCTTGGTTGAGAACAAATTGCAAAACCACAGCAAGTAATATAAACTTGCACTTGAAACATTTCTCAAATATCTTCTCTTATGTTCCACAGAAGAAAGTCAGTCATGCAGGTTTGGAATGACACGAGGGGGAGTAAATGATGACAGAATTTTCATAGAATTTTTCTATCGCTTTAAGGAATTTTAAAATGTCTATGGAGAAAAAGAATGGGAAATATATTTCTGGAACCCAAGCCATTAGAAAAGTGAGTGGTCACTGTTGCACTCTATCATATTGCTTGCTATGGTTGTCTAGTGAGATTTTTGTTCTCTATTGTAAAATTTTCTACAGGCCCCCTGGCTATCTGAAACAGACCTAGTTTGAGAAGTGCATCTGTAGAGCAACTAGTAGAGAACCTGGACTTACTCCCACTTCCCTGTCTGCTCAGTACTTCCTATTAATAAAGATAAATATTCAAAGTTTGGAATCAGTAAGATTTTTAATGTTCATCAAGGCTGCATTTATTTGATCAAAAATACAGTAAAAACAGTAAAATTCTAAAATATTACATTTTAAAATAATGGTTTTCTATTTTAATATACATTATTATAATTTAATATATAATTTTTTAAAAGCATTAAAAATCTTACCGATCCCAAACTTTTTAACAGTAGTGTGTGTTAGTGAGTTAGTTAGTTACTGCCACTTTCTTGTCTGCACAGTTCAGCCATATGAATATATGAATATATATTTGATAATTATTATTGTTGTGCTTATCAATGTTGCAAAGAGTTTTTGCTGCTTAATATTTGTGTGGAAACCGTGATACACATACCAAAAACTTTGGGGTAAGAAAGGTTTCTTTAAAAAAGAAAAATAAAGAAATTAAAACTTTTATTCAGCATGGACACATCAAAAGTAACTGTAAAGACATTTATAATGTTACCAAAGATTTCTATTTCAAACAAATGCTGTTCATTGATCTTTCTATTCACAGTTTCCACAAAAATAAGACTGGAGTAATGGCTGAAAATTCAGCTTTGACGTTACATTTTAAAATAGTAAAAAATAGAAAACTTTTAAATTGTAATAATATTTCACAGTATTACTTTTTTAACTGTATTTTAGATCAAATAAATGCAGTCTTGGTGAGCATATACAGTATCATACACAAGCACACACACACATAGCGATCAGAGTTTCCAAATATGGAAATACACAGTTGAATTGCAGTTCTTATCATTTCTATTACAGTGATCTGACGTACGTGTTTGTTTACTTAAGTGCTACACACGCTAAAAGACAAGACAAATTCAATATTCGTCGGTCAACATTCACACATTCCTGCATATTTGTCTGGCAGGTTCTGCCTCTGGCAAGCACCAATGTATCAATGTCAAGTCATTGCAGGGAGACAGAAAAAAAAGCAAATCTCAGCAAACACTGAGCCACGTGGCCATTGTTGGACAAACAGCTCTTCCATGACATTGAGATGGAGATGAAAGCGGCTGTAAGGCAAATGTACTTCATATTTGGAGAGAGATCATAAAATTGCTTTCTTCCGTCTGGATGCTAGTTTTGACATCCCGCTTAAAAAGATATTGCAGAGAGTGTCCTCTAAACTAAATATCTGAAGGCAATCACAAACAAGCACTAAATAAATACCCGGCAAACCTTATGTTCATCCGTCAAGACTGGCCAAGAGTACTATTAGAGTTGACGGGGGTGAAAAATGAAAATAGGCCAAGGGTTTCTCCTGTCTGCACATATAAACGTGATATCTGGCCCCCAAAACTTTCTGCTTTTGGAAAAACTGGAGACCGGTGGCCACAATTTTTTGCAGGTCAGTTAGTCAATTTGTTGGCCCGAGGCAAAGAGCAAAACACCAATTAGGAGCAGGGAGGGTCGAGCACTCAGTGTGTGAGGAGAGATTAAAGTGCTGGCAGAGTTTGGCCACCGGAGCTCACTGTTAGACCCTGACCTCAGAATATATCAAACACTATATAGATCAAACACTCTGTTCAGCCTGCAACTCTTCTCTCAATGTCTCTTTATTCAGCTGCGGAGAGTTTTTTAAGTGACAATAGGTGAAAACTGATCATCATTTTCATCAACAATATTTAATGTTTACATCTACACCACCATTCAAAGGTTGAAGGTCAGAAAGATATTTGAAAAATACATATTCCATTCAGCATTGATTGATCAAAAAGTGATGGTAAAGACATTTATTATATCACAAGAGACTTCTGATTTATATAAGACTATAGAGAAATCCTAAAGTTTCCACACAAAAAAAGAATCCTGTTTCCACAAAAATATTAAGCAGCACAATTGTTTTTAAAATTGATAATAAGAAATGTCTCATGAGCACCAAATCAGCACATTAGAATGATTTCTGAAGGATCATGAAAAAATTGAAGCCTGCTTTGCCATCATAGAAATAAATTACATTATAAAATATATTCAAATAGAAAACCGTTATTGTAAATTGTTATAATATTTTCACAGTATATGAACAGTTTTGCAGTATTTTGGATCAAATACATGTGGCCTGGGTAAGCATAAGAGACATATTTCAAAAACATTAATGACATTTTAATGACCCCAAACTTTTAAATGGTAATATACATTATGAATAGTCACACAAACCTTCACACACAATTATTTCTTAAGTATCAAAGCTTCAGTATGTAATTATCTAATTTCATAGCAGGTGACCAAAAAGCCTAGGGTGGTCCTACAACCCCAGTCAGCTCAGTCTGTAGAAAAAAAAAATACCAGAAAGACTGGAGGCTCCAAGGGAAAATCAGTCTTTCACCATGGGAACCAATCTGTCTCAGAAAACCAATAAGTATTATCGATATTCTTCACGTTCCCATCTACTTTGTGCCATGTATACATATCCATAATCCATACTGTAGTAATGCATACATCTGCTGAGTGAAAAACATGATGTAACACGTGCAATGCATGGTAGTATCAATTCAGTTGACATATACTGCACTGCCTACTAATGGATCTTTAGTATATTGCCTGAAGATGTCCACTGTTAACCAGCGAGAGAACCAGTTAAACTGTGTAATATTCAGAGCAGTTCAGGGATAAGAATGGAGAAGAAATCATTATAAGGGTATTTGTACAATACCAGCCACTATTACATGCAGTAGGGAGTCATTAATAAATTCTGTTTTGATGTCTGATTTTTGCATGGTGCATCTCAAACTTTGATATAATATTTAAATATTTTTCAGCTACAGAAGTTGCTTTGAGATCTACAACTTCCTTTTAAAATGTATAAATTAAAGTCAATTAAAGAGTGCTGCTGTTACCACCTCCCCAACTGTGACACTAATTGAAAACATAAACACATGTTTAATATTTGTGAAAAAAATGTAATCAAATTTACTGTTCAAAATAATTAGGTTTCTATTAGGAATGCACAATACAGTATATTGAAATTGGCCGACATTAGCAAAACAGCGGTGCTAGCAACGTTACGATTACGGGTTCGATCCCAGGAAATGCGTGAACTGATAAAATGTGCATCTTGAGCTGCTTTGGATAAAAGTGTCTGCCAAATGCATGAAGGTAAATACAAAACATTTCACTTTCAAATGTAGGAATATTGGGTATTTAATTGTTCAAGCTCATATGTTTATTTTCACATTTACTTTGAAGTAACTTTGCCCTCATCCAGCACTGACTTAAGGTTAATAACAGTATAGTCTTTTCTAAATTTTCATACTGTGTACATTAGAATATATTGATGCCTATATCCACTAATGTAAAATTACTGATTTTATTTTTTTAACGTTATAATTTATTTAGACAAATTAGAATAGAAGATTAATATTGGTGCATCTCTAAATTCTACATTCTGACAGCAAGACTTACAACTGCTGTCACCTCAAAAAGGCAGTGGTCGTGTATTTCACTCCATTACAACTCTTTGTTACACGCCCTGGCCTTTGCATATATTATGGTAAGTGACAATGTTTTATACAGATAATTTGTTAACTCTGTAGGGAGCATGATTTATTGTACACTTCCACATCAAAACACAGAAAAAATGACTGATTTATTCAGACCTCCCAGAACCAAAAAGACCGGTTTTCTTTAAGAGCACCACTGATACAGGTCAGGCACGTTCTTGCCTTATCTTAAGTTATTTACTGCTGTCAGAGAGGTTGACTGGCAATGGAATGAATGATTGCTTGAGTTTGAGAAGCTACTGGCCCAGCAGTCAATTTCTGTCAATGAGAGCGGAAAGTTTAAAAGAATGGGATGAAACGAATGGCCGTTTGTTCATAGATGCCCTGAACAGAGAACTTAATTGCTTACAGCTTCCTAAAAATGGTTTTCTTGACAAGAACGGTTACTGTGACGTTATGAAATTGAACAAAATCAAACATTAAAAATCCCCAATAAACTTCTGAAGATCACAGTGGGAAAAACAAATGCCACATGAATGTCAGGGAACACAAGTTCACCAACTGATTATGAAAGGCAAAGAGAAACAAAGCAAGTGGGATGTGTCGTCAAATAACTCACTTCTATATTTGTCTGACTATGAGCATTAAAATTCAATAATTTGTGATTAGATTTAGCAATACAGTACGTGCATTTGCGGTTCCTCTCCTATCCACACATAAACACAATTATCTGCAAAGCAACAAGAAATTCAAATAACTGTTCAGCACATTTAAAAACGATCTTCTACTTCATTAAACTTTGCACTTTGGTATTTTCTGGAAGTTGAGCACAGTGTTTACTCATCGCTCACTCACGTCCCATCCAACTTGCATGACGCATATTGATTTTGTTTACAAATCTCGTCGGATTTATACGTTAAAAACATTTGTGCTTGCGAGCCTTCGAGTGCAGATAGAGCTCTGAATAATATAAGCCACTTTTTCCAACTGCTTTGAAAATTTTTGGCTAAGGTGGGCTAATCTTGAAGAGGTTTAACAGAAAACCACATCGGCATCACCTTCTGGATTAGTACTTCAGTGAAACTTCCCCTTCATATTCAAAGGTCTACAACAGGAGACTCCTATATGTGCTCAGGACAACCTGGGGAAATAGCGGATATCTTGAACTACTCAGACGTGCACACGCTCCTTCCCATGGTCTGATGGGGCTTTGTGCCCTTCATAAAATATACAGTCTAACAATCAGAGTGATTTAATGCCCCCAGGAAGACATTATTATAGTGCAGACAAAATCAATACAACTGAAATTCCGGCAACTATTTTCCCTTTTCCTCCGTTTCAGCCTGGTCAACTGAACGATTTTTCCCAGCATGCCGTTCAAAGAGAGAGATACCATAGGACTGGGGTTAGTCAGGAGGCATGATCCACTGGACTGTCATTAAACAAGAGCTAGGTTCACGGCACCCATCATGTTCCCAAATTACCAAACGTCACTTTTAATTAGGTGTGGTAACAGCTCATTTTAATGAAGGCTTGATGTGCTCAGCAGATTTCACCCCAGCACTCTTCATTCGCTTTTATGTGCCTGTGCATTGATTCTGCCCAGTCAAACTTACCATGAACCCTCAATATAGATTGAACCCACATGACACTATTAATATGCAGCAGCTACTTTGAAACCGTAGCTTCCCCAGTCCCCAGATACAAGCTACTCAGCATTTAAAATAGTTCAACTAAAGTCAAGCTGTTTGTTTAAAAAAGTAGCCACTGTAACTAAGCTACCAACAAATAGAAGACAATGTTCAAGTAGGCATATATATATATGAATCAAACAGCACTTAGAGGCTTTTGCATCTGTATGATTAAATATAGATTTTAATCACACTGCTTTTGCAAACAGAGCAGTGTTCACAGTATCTAGTACAAAATTAGATTTCAATTTCACTTGAGAATGAGAAGATACATTTACACTATAATGACTAAAATTACACTAAAAATAAAATTAGAACCAACATAATTTATATAAACATTGATGATCAGCAGCTTTTTAACTACATATTCTGTGGGGGGGGAAAAGTATGTTGGGTAAAATACAATGCAGGACTCAAATAGGTGAATCTTAAAATGACGAACAAACAAATTGATTCAATCAATCCGATGCCATAATGCTTCATTATAGAGAAAAAAAAATCAGGAGAAAACAGCAATTAAGAGATATCAAGCGATAGTTGCCAAAAAGATACATCACAATTTCAAAAAGTCATACTGTTTAGATTTAAGATTCTAGATTTTAATTCATCACACAAAGTAATATGCAGAACAAAACTTGCAGTGTAATGTAAACCCTGTTATCAGCTACTTAGACTGTGCATTAAATATAATAAAATATAATACAAGCATGAGAAATAATGGTAACACTTTACAATAAGGTCTTTTGTTAACATTAGTTAATACATTACCTACACTGTAAAAAAAAAATAAAAGTTGAGCCAACTTAAAAGTTTAAGGCAACCAGCTTCAGCAGATTTTTGAGTTTTCTCAACTTATTTTTTAGGAAATTTCTCAACTTTTTGTTGTATAAACTTAAAACAAGAAGTTGAGAAAACTCAAAAATCTGCTAAAAATTTAAAAATTTACTAAAAAGGTTAGTAAATGATGTAAAAATGTAATGCTCATTGATAGTTCATGTTAATGATGTTCGTTAGACAGTGCATTACTGTACCTAATGTTAAAACATACAACTAAGATCAATAAATGTAGAAGCATTGTTCATTGTTAGTTCATGTTAACTAATGTAGTTAACTAATGCTCACAAATGAAACCTGTGTAAAGTGTTACCGAAATGATGAAAACATAAGTATTAGTGAAATAAAATAAAGTAGGACTAAAAATGAGATAATAAACCTAAAGTAGTGTACAGATTGTATACAGTAGAACTGAGACAACGATTCATATTAAAGCCATAGCTGTAAGATATGAAATGAGTAAATTCATGTCTAAAAAATCAGAATCAACGACAGAATACAACCACTCATTTTAGCAGTAAAGTTAGGGTAAAAAAAAAAAATAATAATAAAATAATTCAAATAACCTCTCAAGTTACACATCCTGGTGCTTGTTACTGGAAAACACTTCATTTTTAAAACAAATGAGCTACTGTCACAATACTGAAAAAATGTAGCTAAGTCAGTGCCGCTGCTACTTTTAGTTTGTTATACCTCTGATATGCAGCCTGACAAACTGATAACAATGTTCCAGCACTGATCCTGCATCAGGCTAAAACACTTTCACTGCTAGGTAAAATACAACAGTGTGGGTGCATTTTCTTTTCATTTCTCTATTACTCACAAGCACACACCGAGAGACACATAACTCTGAAGGGCACTTGTTCCTCATTGTGTTAATTCGTTTTTTTCCTTCCAGGCTCTCGGCTCATTAAAAATTGAAATACACACAACTTCTAAAAAAAAAACCCTGCATGAAAACTGAATTGGACACCTCCAGTCCTTTTAATACAAGCCCGATGAGTAACGACACAGAGGCGGTTAATTTAGCAGCACAGCTAGATAGCCTTGTTTAAGGGCCTCAAAGAGAGCCCTCTTTTGTGGTCGGGATGGAAAAAATCCTGAGTAAACATTTTCAAGGGTACCCACATGAGTGCCGCAGAACCACGGGATAGTTTTCCCTGCTTGAGTGAGAATGAGAAGTTTGTGATGAATATTACTGTGCTAATGCACCTAATCTTTATGGACTTTTTATTAGGCTGTAACTCTCGGGTCTTGATTCATGTTTAATGCCCTCATATACAGATCACAAGAGACCTGCAGTTTACTCTGAAAAATGGCATGCTAATGAAAGATAGATTTGGAGGAGTTCATTCCGCATACTGTAGCTACTTTCCAAAGAAGCCTTTAAATGTTGATATGGAGGGACACAGCTCTCTCAATTAGCATGCAGGAAAGGGAAGTGTAGCCTTCGGTTTGGACACTGTCATTCTCTGACCGCTCCATGCTGACATTCCAGGTGTCTGACGTTCCTGTACCTACAGGCCAGGACAAAAGGTGCTCACAGAAAGCTGCTCTCCATCATTAGAAATCTCTCTCTCTAAACACACACACACACACACACACACGTGCCCAGTGGCACATGCTGTAATCTAAACCACTGGCTACAAATCACATGAGTGCATTTGAAAATCATCACCGGCCTTTCCCATAAAGAACACCAATAAAAATAAACATTCTCTCAGTGGAAACATTTCAAGCTCATATGTAAAGTGCTGGCAGGAGAGTACATTAGGTGATTGTAGCGTATTTGCCATTGATGTTGCTGTGGGAAAGGGGGAAATGAAGATGGAGGGAGATGGAGGTTTGAAAATGTACATAAGCCTTCAACAAACACACTTTAAGTGTTACGGAGCATTTGTGGGATAATGTCATTTCCTCTATGGATAAGCTAATTTCAATGCGTCCTTTATATATTATTTGAAATGATGGTAATAGTAAAGCACTGATAATCTAAAGAAAATGGTCCTGAGGGATTAAGGTTAAAATGTGCATCTTAATCATTTCTAAAGCACCCAAATTATTATTATTTTTTATTTTTTATTTTATTTTCTGTTATTTGAGCTGTAAAATTTCCTTAATTGTCACTGCAGTCATATATCTAGGTGATGCTGCAATGCCTGATCAAACAAAAAGGTATAATGTGTATAAAATATAAACACATTAAAAAGGCTAATTGGCTAGCAGTGTGCTAAGCTAGCATTCTGAGTGGTTAGCTTGCAAAGGGTGCAAAACAAAAAGAAAAATGAGAAATGCTTGTTCTCCCAATATATAGGATCGGTTATATACTATGTAACATTTAATTAAAAATGCATTAATGGTCATAATAGCATAGTTCAGTTGACATACACAGAATTGTTCTTCATACTGGGTTTCCATGGTTACAACATTACATTGTCATGACAACGAAAAAAGTTATATGCACACTACCGTTCAAAAATAGGCAGTAAATTTGGGGAATTTTTTTAAGTGCTGTTTTTTAACTTTCTATTGATCAAAGACTCCTGAAAA
Organism: Tor tambroides; assembly: GCA_021397915.2. Lineage (NCBI taxonomy): Eukaryota > Metazoa > Chordata > Actinopteri > Cypriniformes > Cyprinidae > Tor > Tor tambroides. The sequence continues at coordinate 3,515 of JAFVLL020006430.1, read as the reverse complement.
TAATATATTAATCTTAAACTAATCCTGAAAATAATATATTAATCTTAAAATAATCTTAAACAGCAAGTCAGCATATTAGTATGATTTCTGAAGGATCACGTGACACTAAAGACTGGAGTAATGATGCTGAAAATTCAGCTTTGACATCACATGAATAAATTACACTTAAAAATATATTCTAATAGAAAAGAGTTATTTTTAATTCTAATAATAGTTTTTTTTTAATCTACACAGATAAGTCTGTTATAGGAATCACATTGTCACATTAGTCTAATGTTAGCCTGTATATATTTAAGTCCTCTGGCTATACTACACTTATGACTATAAATAGTGTGCATTTCAGCCCATCTGCGGCCATTATGAGTAACTTATCTTATAAACCAAAAAATCAAAGTGGGCACACCATAGCTCCATAAATAGAAAAATATTCATGTATGTTCTCACCACAGGTGACGTTTCAAGCTTAGACTCTTCATCAGACAATGAATTCATCCCTTTAATTTATCTTATAATCAACATTTTGTCACAATTGCAGTTAAGCTTGAACTAGAATTGGACCAAAAACATTGCTTTTACCAGTAGTTTTCAACTGGTTGTTGAGAATGAATTTGCATAAGTTTAGACTTGACCCACGGCCTTTGACATCCACAGTAAAAAAAAACAAAAAAAATAGGGTTCTCACTATTAAAAGCCTGTTTATGTTGCTGTGCAGGGTCATATAGTTCATTTTATCATTACTTTTAGCATTGTTTTTCATTATCAGAACAGACCTGAGAAACATTTCTGGGTCGTGACCCACCGGTTGAGAACCACTGCTTTAAGCTCAACCCTGATTAAAGAACAGTGAGATTATTCAATGCTGCTCTCATGCTTCAGAGTGAACAGCAGGGAGTAATGATTTGTTCATATTTCAGCCTCTTGAAGGAATGCTAATAAACTTGAACGTTTTGAATCCTAATATTGCTCTGTATATATTAACACTAATATATTCCGAGAGCTGAGCATGGAACATGAAAATCATGATAGTTCCGGTCCTCGTGGGCAGTGTGATTTATCCAAGCATAAGGGTAAAATAATAAGTTTTACTTTGATTCTGTTTTTGCGTGCAATTACAGTGAATCTACTCCACCGACAAGCGGCCAAAAGATCAATCACAAACACGCTGACTGTAGATCTCCCGATTCAATTCAGCTGGAAATTAAAGACGGGCGAGGAAGCGGGTCACATGCTCTTTACAGACAGCTAACACAGACAGACGCATGCAGCGCACATTCCTTGAGTGGCACGTCCACAGAAACGTTGTCTGGCTGTTCGATTAATCTCTCGGCTGCCAGCAAGATCAAATTGTAAAATCAGGAAAACACTAAGTAATTTAGCACTAGAAATGTGGGAAAGGAAGAATTAAATGAAATGGATACAAATTAGATCTTCCGTCTCGGGTCTTTGGCCAGGAAATTCATTGGTAGCCATTAGTGTTACATGGTGTACCAGTGTCACAGCAGCATCACAGCACCCAAGCCACAAAATACTGGTAGTGGTACTGAACTATAGTAGAAATCACTGACACATTTACCATACAAAGCTAATGCAACAACATTTAGGAGTAGGCATATGACGGCATCAAATTTTCATGTTGCGATTAATTGCTAATGCTTTTATCATGGTATACAGTATTATCACGGTGTTGACATTTAGTTAAGTAAGTATAACAGGTTTAATAACTTTTTTCTTATAACAAAAAGGATTGAACATTTGCATACAATAAAGTAATACACAAAAAAGTATAAAGTAAAAAATTTCACACAGATTAAAGTGCAAAAGAATTATAAAGACCACTAAGTAACACTGTACAATAACCCTAACCCTAAAACTAAGATCTCATTAGTTCATCTTAATGCATTAACATTAATAATGAGCAATAGTTACAGAAGTTATTAATCTTTGTTTAAATAAAAATACAACTGTTCATTAATACAGCTGCAACTAACAGCATTGAAATTACCCAAGATTAATGAATGTCTATTATATATATATATATATATATATATATATATATAAAATAATTGTTTTCTATTTTAATACATTGTTAAATATCATGTCCTCTGAGATAGGAAAAACTGATTTTGTGCTGAATTATTATCAATTACTATTGGTGCTCAATTTTTAATAATGGTACTTATTAATATTAATGTTGAAAAGTCTTGACTGTTTAATATTTTGAACCTTTTTTTATTAGTTTTTGATGCAAAAGTTAAATTTTTTTGTAACATTATAAATGTCTTTAATATCACTTTTAATCAATTTAATGCATTCTTGTCAAACAAATGAATCATATTTTTTAAATAAAAAAAAATAAAAAATCTTACCCAAAATTTAGCTTAATATTTTTGTAGAACCTGTGACGTACTACCATTTAGTGAATCACCATTTAGCAGTACATTTTCAGTTAGACCACATCAACCTCTTTCAAGAACATAATTTAACGGAAAGCGATTAAAGGAACCCAGTGGGTGATCCAGACCTGTAAATATGATGGTGACTAACGCCTTGGAAAAAAAACTATATAAATCACACTTGAATCCATCTAGCTATGACAGCCATTTAAAAAGAGAGCAAGTAAACCTACAGTATGTGTGAGGTCATCTGACAGGCAGCATGACATATTTCACAACAGTGTATAGAGCAGATGCGCATGTTTATTTTCAGTCGTTCAAATGGCATTGGAGGTCTATATTCACTTTAAACACCTTTAAGTACACTTGAACAACTGACAGAATGATGAGATATGTATACTGCTCGACTGGAATCAGGTGAAAAACTAATGCATTTGTTCTGATGGCCCTATAGCTTATCAAACATGTCTGTTTTCACAATTCAGACCCCAATCACTGCCGCAAATAATCACAAAGCCTTGAATGAAGACACCAGCATGCCGCGATGAAGAACTCGATCGCCACCAATCACTCCAGGGAAGCAATTAAAGAGTCAGCTCAAAGCATTTTAACTGTAATTACATCACACAAATCGACTCGGACAAGAGAGCACATACAGGGCCACATGCAAAAACAAATGCGTGGGCAGCAGCTTTACAGTGACAGCTAGAAAGGCATCAGATCTCTGAGAAATAATAATAATACATGTCTAAGCCTCACTCATGATTCCATTATGACTTAGGTTCTATGGGCTTTTTCCCCACAAGAGCTTAAAAACAAATTCATCCCTTTAGCCTTTAGCAACAATTCAGAACCAATTCCATTTAGAATGATCTTAGCATGACCTTCAGATTAAATTATTTCACAGAAAATAAACAAAAAATATACAACCCAAATTCCGGAAATGTTGGGAAGTTTTTTAAATTTGAATAAAATGAAAACTAAAAGACTTTCAAATCACATGAGCCAATATTTTATTCACAATAGTACATAGAGAACATAACAAATGTTTAAACAGAGAAATTTTACACTTTTATCCACTAAATGAGCTCATTTCAAATTTGATGCCAGCTACAGGTCTCA